>OW679202.1:13049605-13294096 GCA_940337035.1 Agriotes lineatus
AAGATTCAAACTCTGATAAGTAACGTAGAAATCGCTATAGGAGAACGCGCGAATTAATTTTAATTCAGAAAAACGCGTTCCCGCTGGGCGAAACGTTACATTTAATCCTCTCCTCGGGAAAATGAAGGATCACCGGCGGAGAAGACGTCATGAAGATACCTGAAGATCTCGACACAAAAAACATCATATTTTTCTGTATACGTTCTGGGAATATTTAAATATGTGCAAGCATTCCGGTTGCAGGGCAATTTGTTACGGTATAAAAAGGACTTTACGACACCCACCCAAGGTGAGCATCGCACCACGGAATCAGTCCTGAAAACATGACACACTTGCCCTGAGATCGGTTCGAAATAGGCTAATAGGCCACGGCTGGAACGGCTCAGGGAGTCGGGCGTGAGTCACACGATACGTTCTGGGCAAGCGCGTTGTGGCATAATATATACAGGGTATGTCGAAATTATGAGGGCGCCACCAAGCCTGTCTTAACCCGGCTAACCGGGCCTGGACGGTTAGACGGGAGCGAAGCATGCAAAAATACTCCGCCAATAAGATTATGCAAGAGTTGCAAGGTCAAACAACAACTT
This sequence comes from Agriotes lineatus, assembly GCA_940337035.1. Classification (NCBI taxonomy): domain Eukaryota; kingdom Metazoa; phylum Arthropoda; class Insecta; order Coleoptera; family Elateridae; genus Agriotes; species Agriotes lineatus. The sequence continues at coordinate 13,050,193 of OW679202.1, forward strand.
CGGGATTGCCTTAAGCAAGGATTGCGATTAGGTGTCCATCCGACCACGACTACGCAGCTGTCCCACTCACCTGCACGCTCACAGCTTCCTCGTTCCGTCGTACAATAATTCGTACAATAAAGGGGCGTCTATCTGTAACAGAACATGCACAAACCGAAACAAACAATAGTTCCCTTAACTAACCAATCATATATTTCACTTCGAGTTACAATGGGGTAGCAGAATGCGTCGCCCTGTATCTAACCTTACTCTATAATTAAGGGCACCAGCTGGCACGCGCGCTCTAAGCTTAACGACAGATGTTGAACATTAGTGAACAGCAATAATAGGTACAAAGATACACATTGCCTTATGCAAGGGCAGCGACGATTTACATTAGCCTTCACGGCCTGAACTGTCTGCAGTCTGAATGAATACACTAGCGTAGTAATGAATAGGTACAAAGATACACATTGCCTTATGCAAGGACAGCGACGATTTACATTAGCCTTCACGGCCTGAACTGTCTGCAGTCTGAATGAATACACTAGCGTAGTAATGAATAGTAATGAGTAACACTCGCGTTCACAGCGGTAATCAGGTTAAAGGCACATACCTTAATGCGTGGGCGGCGAGGGAGCCTGGTACAGCTGAGTTGCGACGAGCTGCAATCGTAGGTGGTAGGTACCTTCGGTGTTACAACGGCGAAAGGGGGTGAATGCATAACCGCCTCAATGGCGACGGGAGACGCGTCAAGACGCGTACAACGGGACGACGAAAATGATGGGGGCCTCACTCGTTCTGCTGAACCAAATCCTCGTAGGTCGAGATGAAGGGGGCACGACCCCTCACTAATAGTAGCAGGAACTGGGCTCCAAAACACCCACGTTACGCCGAAGATCACTCGACAAATTTCGAATCACCACCACCACACACAAGCGCTCTCTGCCACGGGCTCTGGAAGACTCACCGAGGGAAGCGTCGGCAAAAGGTCACCTTCGCCGCGTCCCCCACGTGACTAAACCACAGCGAATCGCAAGGCGATGAAATGAAACCAACCAATGCGGGCCACGCAGGTATCACGCCGCCACAGCGTGCTAAATGAAACAAACCAATGCGGGCCACGCTGGTATCACGCCGCCACAGCGTGCTATTCAGAATTCAGAAAAACGCCATCAGAGGAGAGCTCCAACCGACGACAAATACTGCTTTTTAGGCTAACTATGTGCGAAATCGTGATTCTGGAATTAGGCGATGGAGCCAAATAAAGAGCTAAAAGGGCTTAGCATACGGGCGCGCTGCTCTAAGCTTAGGCGGCTATTCAAAATACCAAAATGACCTAACTAACGGCGTGAAATGCAATTAAGCATCTGAAATAGCAAAATGACTTAACACTCCCCTTACTTGAAAGAGAGTTCCCCGAAGTCTCTTATAAAACAACGAGGCATTTTGCGATAACGTAACGAGAACACAAACGAAAACGCAACAACGAAAAACGAACGAAACAAAACACAAAAAAAAACATTCGATACGATAGAGTGCACCCCCAAAGGGATTACGCACACTGGCCACCAGATAGGGTGCAAAGGTGGGAAGAGAGAAGAGGAAGAAGAAAGACTGGATACGCCAGTAGAAAATACGTAAATTGGGTCACAATCGGATACAAAATATGGGTCTAAATGGGGTACAAATAAGTCTTACACCTGTGGACACTTCCGACCAACCGTTCCAAAAGAACACAGGGAGGGGGGGGGGTATAGAAATGGAAGTCCAAAGTCCCACCCAAGGGTTACCTGACGAGGGCACGCTGCGCGTCACGAGATCGGCGCATTGTGTGGATCCCACAACTGGTATGAGTACCCAAGAGAAGAGGATGAACCACCAAAAAAAAAGGGAAATGGTTGTGACAGAAACTGTCAAAAATAGTCATAATCAGTAATAGGAAAAACTCAGTCCACCGAAATCCTCAATCAATGCCGATGCCGGAGCCAAGTCGACTATTAAACCGCAAAGCGCGAGCTCGAAAGTGACTCCAACACCGAACACCAAAAGAAAATCCGGAAGAACCAAGCCTCCAAGGGTGTAGGCGTTCGATGACGCATGCCCAATAAATCCTTTTCAGAACTCCATGCGGCCCAAAAGGACTACCTTACGACGACAGGGTCCGCACGAAACAAAATGACCAGAAACACGCTCTCTTTATGTAATCCCACACAGGTGGTTGAAAATGGCGACGGCCAACGGTACGGTAAAAGAGCACTAGGCCACGAAAACAACAGGGCGTCACTACCAAAAAAAAAAAAGGTCAAAGATCGTTAAATATTCAAACACTTTACACTTAAGAAACCTTATGCGAACAACCGGGCCCTGGTGTCACACAAAGCTCAAAAGCTTCAACGAAACTGTTCACAAAGAACACGATACTCGACAACATGACGTCATCAGTCAAAAAGGGTACGGTAAATGACAACAAATCGTCAACAAATACGAACCATTCCGACCAGCGGTAAAAGCTCGTTAAATGCTAACGGTAAGTGTACAAAACACTGCGATAAAAAAATGTTAGGGGTGTCCACGAAGAAGTCGGTAAACAAAGCTGGGCGGTACGTGATAATAATGAGAATGAGATAAAGGCCAACGAAAATAACTACACCAAACCAACTAAGAAGATGGCCTGAGGGACGTAATAACCGCACGAGCGAATCTCCACAAGCACACCAACAACACACCAAAACTTATCAACAAACCAAGACACGGTAATGAAGGTGAAAATGAATTCCAACCTGCTCACCAAAAATCAACGCGGCACAACACCAAACGATAGCAAAAGAAAAATTGTCAAAATCGGTAATCATCAACGTCAGAATCGATAAACCTCGCTAACGTGAACGTCAAAATCGATAAACGTCAGTTGGGTACAACAAAAGTGTCAACTTAGCCCAAGGCTAAACAATGTAAACGACAGGGAATCGAAACTCCCAACTAAGCCTTCGAAAAGACTTAAAAAAAACAAGGTCGGTACCTTCACTCAACAACATCTGGTACTAAATCCGACTAATACGGGATAAAATCTGCACTAAACGCAACGAGAGATCTCGGTAGTATGAACTGGCTAAGAAAAACAAGAAACGACGGTACAAATGACGAAAAAGATACTCAAAATATGAAAAGACATGGAAAAACACAAAAAGAAAACTCAAAAAGGCGATAAACAACAAGAAAACACAAAACTACAAATAGAAAATAAGAAAAGACAAGAAAAAACATATAGAAAACAAGAAAAGAAACGTAAAGACAAATGACAACTAAGAAAAAACATATACACGGTCAAGAAAACTAATGAAAATAAACTAAGAACAGGAAAATACAAGAAAAGACATATAGAAAACAGAAGAAAATAGGAAAAGACAAATAGAAAACAAGAAAAGAAGCTCGGTAAAATATTCTACTAAGAAAAAAAAACGGTTTACCAGTCCATACCACTTCGAAATGACGAAAAAAAACATTTGTGACAACGATATAAATGACACAACAAGGCTACAATGCCTAAAATGCCCCAGAGGCGGGCGCCAAAATTAGCCTGTTACGGTATAAAAAGGACTTTACGACACCCACCCAAGGTGAGCATCGCACCACGGAATCAGTCCTGAAAACATGACACACTTGCCCTGAGATCGGTTCGAAATAGGCTAATAGGCCACGGCTGGAACGCTCAGGGAGTCGGGCGTGAGTCACACGATACGTTCTGGGCAAGCGCGTTGTGGCATAATATATACAGGGTATGTCGAAATTATGAGGGCGCCACCAAGCCTGTCTTAACCCGGCTAACCGGGCCTGGACGGTTAGACGGGAGCGAAGCATGCAAAAATACTCCGCCAATAAGATTATGCAAGAGTTGCAAGGTCAAACAACAACTTCGGGATTGCCTTAAGCAAGGATTGCGATTAGGTGTCCATCCGACCACGACTACGCAGCTGTCCCACTCACCTGCACGCTCACAGCTTCCTCGTTCCGTCGTACAATAATTCGTACAATAAAGGGGCGTCTATCTGTAACAGAACATGCACAAACCGAAACAAACAATAGTTCCCTTAACTAACCAATCATATATTTCACTTCGAGTTACAATGGGGTAGCAGAATGCGTCGCCCTGTATCTAACCTTACTCTATAATTAAGGGCACCAGCTGGCACGCGCGCTCTAAGCTTAACGACAGATGTTGAACATTAGTGAACAGCAATAATAGGTACAAAGATACACATTGCCTTATGCAAGGGCAGCGACGATTTACATTAGCCTTCACGGCCTGAACTGTCTGCAGTCTGAATGAATACACTAGCGTAGTAATGAATAGGTACAAAGATACACATTGCCTTATGCAAGGACAGCGACGATTTACATTAGCCTTCACGGCCTGAACTGTCTGCAGTCTGAATGAATACACTAGCGTAGTAATGAATAGTAATGAGTAACACTCGCGTTCACAGCGGTAATCAGGTTAAAGGCACATACCTTAATGCGTGGGCGGCGAGGGAGCCTGGTACAGCTGAGTTGCGACGAGCTGCAATCGTAGGTGGTAGGTACCTTCGGTGTTACAACGGCGAAAGGGGGTGAATGCATAACCGCCTCAATGGCGACGGGAGACGCGTCAAGACGCGTACAACGGGACGACGAAAATGATGGGGGCCTCACTCGTTCTGCTGAACCAAATCCTCGTAGGTCGAGGTGAAGGGGGCACGACCCCTCACTAATAGTAGCAGGAACTGGGCTCCAAAACACCCACGTTACGCCGAAGATCACTCGACAAATTTCGAATCACCACCACCACACACAAGCGCTCTCTGCCACGGGCTCTGGAAGACTCACCGAGGGAAGCGTCGGCAAAAGGTCACCTTCGCCGCGTCCCCCACGTGACTAAACCACAGCGAATCGCAAGGCGATGAAATGAAACCAACCAATGCGGGCCACGCAGGTATCACGCCGCCACAGCGTGCTAAATGAAACAAACCAATGCGGGCCACGCTGGTATCACGCCGCCACAGCGTGCTATTCAGAATTCAGAAAAACGCCATCAGAGGAGAGCTCCAACCGACGACAAATACTGCTTTTTAGGCTAACTATGTGCGAAATCGTGATTCTGGAATTAGGCGATGGAGCCAAATAAAGAGCTAAAAGGGCTTAGCATACGGGCGCGCTGCTCTAAGCTTAGGCGGCTATTCAAAATACCAAAATGACCTAACTAACGGCGTGAAATGCAATTAAGCATCTGAAATAGCAAAATGACTTAACAAATTCACTTTCAAACAACTTTTCAACTGGGAGGAAATTGCATAGGCCGCGGAGACCGGCGTACAATCTCCATGAAACAGGTGCACAGGGTTCGAGATTCTCTCCTTCAAACTTCGATAAATCTACAACCTCCAGCTATTATCCGGGTTTACGGTAGCAAAGGAGTACGCTTCAGAAGGGAAAACTTCCGTATTATCAATCACACTTTAAAATCAATCGCATTTTAAAATCAATCGCACTTTAAAATCAATCGCATTTTAAATCGATCGCTCTGTTACAGGTGCATTCATCTGGAATACTCCCTAACGCTTATCTGGATTAAGCGAAGTATTTCCTAATATCAATCGCACTGTTACAAATGCATTCATCTGGAGCACTCTCTAACGCTTATCTGGATTAAGCGAAGAGCTTCATACTCACGGAGCGGATACACAGGTGCATTCATTCTGGAATACTCCCTAACGCTTATCTGGATTAAGCGAAGAGTTTCAAACTCACGGAGTGGACACAGTTGCGGTATCAACGTGTACTCACACTAACAGGATTCCCTGGAGCGCATTCATCTCTGAATAGTTGCATCGGTCGCGGTATCGACCTACATTCATATTGGGAGACTCTAAGTATGCGAAAGGATTCAGGTTGCAGGATAACCTTCTTTCACAAAACAATCTCACTAGAGGAAATTGCAGAGGCTGCGGGGACCAGCGTACACTTTCCAGGAAACGGCATACAGGATTCAGGATTCTGGCACCGAAAACGCATTTTCACCTCCAAGCTTCGACTAATAGTCTACTAACTCCTGTCAACATCCGGGTTCACGGTGACAAAGGAGCACGCTTCAGAAGGGTTTCAGGATAAGCTTTCACGCTAACTACGGCAGTATTCACACAAACTTATATGTCTGAATTTTTCAGATACACCAGGCACTTACATGTGGATACCTGCGGCTCTAGGACTGGCACTCGAAGACTTCCACGAGCGGACACCTGGATTGTCCCGTCTTCGGCCATCTTCTGGCATTCCGGCCATCTTCTGGCATTCCAACCATGGCCTGGCATTCTTCTGCCATCTGATCGGGTGCCTCGGGGTTGCTAGGCCCGTATCAGCCCTAAATAAGGCTGATCCAATGGGGTCCAGGGTGAGGCCAATGACCTCGCCCTTGACCCCCATTTAGGTCAACGACCTTAACCTCTTCGTGACCTTGAAAAACTTCAAGGTCAAAATTGGTCCAGAACCGTCTAACTACACTACTCACACGCAAGAAAAACACTTTCGATCTGTCGGTTTCGGTTGCCCGAGCGTAGGGCTAAGGCCCTGAACACACGGGATTCCGTTTCCCAGATTCGGTATGCGGGATACAGAATCTGAGTCTGCTCAGACACGGCGACTGAATCTCAGACGCGGGCCTTCAGTCACTTGCAGTGCCGTGCTGTTATAGACCTAGCATTGCTGTTCTTTGTTTCTGTCGAATTAGTCTAGAAGTGCTGTATTTAAAGTCAGGGATTGGGCTCTACAAAGCTAATAAACTTTACATTGTCAAATAATATACGCTCTATGATCGTTGTATAGTAAGGAACGCCTTGCTTATTCGATTTAAGTAGACGTTGAAGAAAATCTGCTACGCCTATGACATGATATCATATGTTCTGGCTGGTAAAAGTAGGCGAGTCCAGGATGTGGTACACGTGGACTCATATCCTCTATATGCTCCAATGGTAAATCGGTATCCGAGATACAGAATTTGTCGCCGGCGGCCGAAATGGAGAGATAAGGAAACTCGGCCGCCGGCGACACATTCTGTATCTCGGATACCGATTTACCATTGGAGCATATAGAGGATATGAGTCCACGTGTACCACGGCCTGGACTCGCCTACTTTTGCCAGCCAGAACATATGATATCATGTCATAGGCGTAGCAGATTTTCTTCAACGTCTACTTAAATCGAATAAGCAAGGCGTTCCTTACTATACAACGATCATAGAATGTACATTATTTGACAATGAAAAATGTATTACCTTAGTAGAGTCCAATCCCTGACTTTAAATACAGCACTTCTAGACTAATTCGACAGAAACAAAGAACAGCAATGCTAGGTCCATAACAGCACGGCACTGCAAGTGACTGAAGGCCCGCGTCTGAGATTCAGTCGCCGTGTCTGAACAGACTCAGATTCTGTATCCCGCATACCGAATCTGGGAAACGGAATCCCGTGTGTTCAGGGCCTAAGAGTGTATTGAAGCAAGGGCATTATCTTCTTAATATATATAAAGCAAAGTCCTGACTCACTCACTTACTCACTCACTCACTGACTCATCAACGCCCAGCCCAAATCCTTGGACCTAGAAAGCTGAAATTTTGGACAGAGGTTCCCTTTATGATGTATACAACGAATAAAGAAGGATACTTCGAAATTCAACCCCTAAAGGGGTAAAATGGAGGTTTCAATTTTGTATGGAAAAATAATATTAAATAGACATTTCGACTTGAAACTTCGTAGGAGTACTCCTAAAACCAAATAAGCAAACAAGTATTTCGTGATTTTCCGAAAATCAACCAATTAGGGGGTGAAATGGGGTAAATAAGCCTACAAATCCATATGGGTTCGTTACTGAGGTTTTTTTGGGACGTTGATTGCGAAAATGGCATTTATTTTTAAGTCCAGGACGGTGGATATGACATAAAATTAAAACCATATAGTGGTGAAACGGGGTTTCAGAGTTTGTATTGGAAAACAGTATTAAACAGACTTTTCAATTCGAACCGTCGGCGTCGTAGGTGTACTTCAGTAAAAAATAAGTAATTATTTTCATAAAATCGACCCATTAGAATAGGGAATAAAGGAGATAATTATATATTTTCGCTTTAAAGTTGCTCTATTTCCGTAAATATACCTAATCTATATATATATATTTAAAGCGAAATACCACTCACTGATTAATCGCGAAATCTCAAAAAGTATAAATGCTACGAACTTGAAATTTGGCAGGCAGATTTCTCATAGGGAGTAGGCATCCGCTAAGAAAGGATTTTTGAAAATTCAACCCCTAAAGGGGTAAAAAAGGGGTTAGAATTTTGTAAGATCAAATTTTGAATTAAGTCATTCACAGTTTTTGGAAATTTGTCCCTTGAAGGTGAAAATAGGAAATGATGGGACGGGACGGGGCGGGAAGGGATGGGACGGGAAAGGACGGAACGGGACGGGAAAAGACGGGACGGGACTGGATGGGACGGAAAGGGAAGGGAAAGAAAGTGATGGGATGGGAGGGGAGAGGAGGGAACGGGGCGGGACGGGACGGGACGGGAAGGGACGGGACGGGACGGGAAGGGACGAAGACGGGGACGGGAAAAGGGACGGGGACGGGGAAAGGGATGGGGACGAGGACGGGGATGGGATGGGATGGGATGGGATGACAAAAAATAATTAGTCATTATTTAATACACAAATAACGAACCTCGCGCATAGGAAGTCGCGGGTAACAGCTAGTTTAAAATAAAATCGTATTCTTCTTGTTATTGCTTTATAAAACTTCAGGTCAAATTTATGCTCCTCTATTTATCAGGTCAACTTTCAATGTGGCAATTTCTTTTCAGTTGAATGCTATAATTATTGTTTTCCAATTTGATATTTCCATATTTAAATTTTTAATAAGAAGTTTAATGTAAATATTTATTTTTCCAAATCGTTTTCTGATACCGCAACGAGGTTTTGATCATTTCCAAATAGAAGAGTATCGAAGCACTGTTTTTGTTCTATGTAAATTCTTGGCGTTTTTTGTTTCCACTATACAGTGATATCGTCTATGTACTATCTGTCCCAGGATTCTTCCTCCTGACGTCACACGCGGATGTGTATTGCTTAAGATTAACTACCAAGTTGCAATTTAACAACTATGATCATGACTCTTCCGGTCAGTTGTCAAAGTCAACACATAAAAGTGAGGTTAGGTCGTCACAATTATATAATCTAATGGTTATTAAAGTGCATTATATTTACGCATCGGCCTTGATTTTCCCGGACTAGACAAAAGTCGGATTTCTTTTACTTCGCTGCTTAATCGTTGTAACAGTCGATGCACTGATTTTTTATGCATTTGCTACCCTCTAAAATTTAGATGTATGTAATATAACGCACTATGGATAACATTACTTACTTCACGAACTGCAGTTAGTGGTAACAGCGGCTCACCATGTACTTTATCTGCTTCAAAGTATTCCAAAAGCGAAAGAACCATTACTTGGACCTGAGAATTTAAACGTTTGCCAGGTACTGCTCTCCAGAAGTTCTAAACAAAGACTGGAAACGCAAACATACATAACCTAACCATGAAATTTGCGAATCCCACTGCATACCTGATAATAAAAAAGCAAGTAGTAGTATTTCGGAAAAGAACTGTTTATAATTATTATAATGAAGGGCAGGAAAACTGCAAATATGCACTTGAAACCAGAAAATAAACAATCGGAATAATTTGACACAAGCACGAAGTCAGATTAGAAACCAAATTCATAAGGCATTATCCGGCAGATGAAAGTTAGACAGTGCTCTACTATTTCTGTTTCAGTCGAATTTACTACCGGTCCTATTGGACACACGTCGTAACTTATTGGGCGTGATAGCAGAAATTAATTACTGTTGTTTTCTTTGTCTATCAAACGACAACAAATGTAAAAGTGCTAGACAACTATTTCTTTGACTACTTCATATACAGATGACGTCGGGAGAAAGAATCCTGGGACAGATAGTATGCATTAAACATCGCAGGTAACACGTTCTCGTCTCCTTGGTTTATATTAACTGAATTTGTCTTATTTTTATGTAGGTATGTTTGTCTAAGCTTTGTATTGCTAATATCACTGGTCTGCAAAAAACATTCTTTTTCGAGCCCCGATACCATTCCTGCTGATTCTTATGTAAAATGACCTCCTGAATCCGAATATGACCCCCGTTTTCCCCCATCAACCGCCGTTTTCGGGCAAGCCCCTCCACCTATTTTTATCACTTTTCGATAGTTTGGAGGGATGAAAAGGATTATTTTAGTCTTTACATTTAATCTGAGGGGCTAGAGAGATGAAAAGTTCTAAAACATGAAAATTTGTAGCAAGAAGGTAGATTTGGGGGGATCTGTCTCCTTAAATTGTAGAAAAATCATTAAAAGTGATCGATTTTTCGCAATTTTTTTACTTATTTTCTACATATTCCAGACTTCAGCCCCCATCATCCTCTCCCAAATAATAAATATATATAGCAACAATATATAGCGAAAATAATAAAAATATATAGCAACAGTTCGGAAGATTCACTGTGCCACGCTGGCGTTCTCAATAACTCGCGCGCGTGCAGGTTCGCACAGGAATTTTCCCTCAGTACATCTCTAGCGATCGTAGAGTCAACTTGTTGGTGTTCTAGGCGGGGATTCTGTGTTTCCACGTTGTTTAAATTGTGTAAAACGGTAGAGTTTTTTTTTGTAACAAGTAGTGCAGCAAACTGTTCGACCCCAATCCTTGTCCTGATCGCATACTTGACAATCAAAGTAAAATTTATAAGCAGTTTTAAGAAGCTGAGAAAGGGGTTTTCGTTGCTCTTTTAATTTCAAACATAGCAGAAGCTATCGGGATGATTTTTACACTCGCGTGGCATAATTAAACAGTAAATAAATGCTCGATAGTAATCACAACTCACACTCACGTACTGTAATGCACTTGGAAGAAGCCGGAGTAAAAAAATTCTACCGTTTTACACAATTTAAACAACTTGGAAACACAGAATCCCCGCCTAGAACACCAACAAGTTGAATATACGATCGCTAGATATGTAGTATGTACTGAGGGAAAATTCCTGTGCAAACCTGCGCACGCGAGGTAGTAAGAGCGCCAGCGTGGTACAGTGAATCTCCCGAACTGTTGCTATATATTTTTATTATTGTTGCTTCATATTTTTATCGTTTGGGGATTAACCAAAAAAGTGATATCAGCAAAATCAAACCATAAGAAAAGGAGATGAAGACCCAAAAAACATGGATAGGAAGGATAAATGAGATAGGCACAAGAAGAGGAAAACCGATAGAAGACATGAGAAGACTGGCCGAATCTAGACAGAAATGGATAAGGGAATAAGGGCTTAGTGAAAGAAGAAGAAGGGGGTGTTTGGGGGAGGATGAGGGGGACTGAAAGCTGGAATATGTAGAAAATAAATGAAAACATTGCGAAAAAACCGGAAAAATTGATCTCTTTTAATGATTTTTTTACAATTTAAGGGGGCAAATCCCCCCCCCCCCCCCCAAATCTACCTCCTTGCTACAAATGTCCATGTTTTAGCACTTTTCACCTCTCTAGCCCCTCATACGAAATGTAAAGGCTAAAATAATCCTTTTCATCCCTCCAAACTATCGAAAAGTGATAAAACTAGATAGTGGGGGCTTCCCTCAAAAATGGCGGATGATGGGGGAAAACGGGGGTCATATTCGGATTCAGGGGGTCATTTTACATAAGAATCAGCAGGAATGGTGTCAGGGCCGATTTTCATGCAGACCAGTGTATTCATTGTTTGGAGAACTCTTCACTTCCGACAATATTACCTAGTAGCTTTATGGCTAGGTAATCGAATCGATTGATAAAGTCCTAGATTTATAGATTAAACTCCCGTCTCGTCCACAATTTCTTGTAAGGTATAAGTACCTACTATCTATACAAAAACGGCATGTTCTAGATCCATTTTACTCCGCTCATGAAATTGTTTACATAATGGTTTGCATTTGCCTATTTAAAACTTTCAATTTTCTAATATACTAAACGAATAAACATTGTTTAACATATCGCTCAGCAAAGATTGCAACGGCTCCCACATGCGGAAAGGAAAAGTTAATTTGAGAAATACCGAACCCATTAATATCGAGGAAATACAAAAACGCCCTAAACATTTCAAACACGCACTTAACTACTCAGTCAAAGCGACGAAAATTTTGAGTTTTAGTATACAGTCGGCATGAAACTTCATCGGATATAAATTTCGGCCATATACATACACTAAAACATTGCTGATGCGGTATCAAAAGATTGCGTGTTAAGAGTGAAGTGCAAAAAATACCGAGCGTGGAACTGGCAGAAATGCGACGTAAAATACGGCTCCGCGAATATTCTGCAAATAAATTCTAGTTTCTCCTCATTGTAGTATGTTCCGCCTTTATCGCCCAAACATGACGACGGAACTAATAATACAACAAGTGCCTTTTTCATTTCCACTCCTCAACTCGATGCTTTGGCGGAAAAATAACCACCGTGCACCCAATTCTCGAAAGGTAACTTCCTCTAAATCAATTTCTATTGTATACGTTGAGTAGCAACCTCAAAGTTCAATAGTGTTCTTTCTACTTAACTCCATCTCGAGCAGGCTCCGTCAACAGTAATTAGTTCCTTCGCTGCTCATATTTAAAATCTCTGGCCATTAAAGTAGGTTTGCAGCTACCCTTTCGACCCTTTGTTCGCAAACTTCACTTTCCAACTAATCTAACTCTAAATATCCTGTACTACAAAATTGGCACTGTTTCTGTTAGTTTGGCATACTAATGAATGCCGAGATGACCATTAGCAACCAATTCGATTTCTTGTTAACATGTAAATTTATTTTAAAAAATAACGGTAGGATTTAGGCACATTAAACTTTGGGAACCATCAACATAAATTTTTAAACTAAACACGTATTGTAATGACAAAATTTCTACCAACATCGATATCAAGATGAAAAACATAAAATATTTAGTAATGGCATTGCAAATTGAATTAAAAATTATACAGGGCGTCCTCATAATTTCTTGAGTAACATCTACACTCTACATCGAATTCATTCCCTTCAACTTCAACAATGGCGGGTGACCCAAAAAAAAAATCAATTTGAAAATTTAGCAGAATCTGAGAAACATGACATTCGCAATATTAAATTAACAAGAATCGATTGAAACCTATAGTTGAATATGGGGGAATCCAAAGGAAGGGGCTGCCCGGAAGATCATCAAAAAGAAAAAATATTCACAATCTAAATTACAAGACTGTTGGCAACAACAAAAGTTACGGTTTAAATTAAGATGAAAGGGTAGGTTTTTTATTAACATCCTGTGTATCTAAGTATTTTAACTACGAAATACTTATATGAATATTCCGAATATTGTAAAAATATGTACGATAGCTATTCTAACGCTAGTACACAAATACAAACACGCAGCCAACTCAATTAGGTAACAATCGATTTAAACGAAAATAGCTAACTCCGCGCCTATTCAGACTATAATTTCAGTTATCTTCTTTCCATACGATCAATAATAATAGCATGTAGAACTATCAAATTCCAAATTATGGAATATTTTTATAAATTGTTTTGCTTGAGATTTCACTATCTAAAAAATACATACCTCTGATTTTTGTAAAAATAGCAGATAAGAGTCTACACCATTTCTGCCATTTCTCTCAAGAAAGACACAGTTTCTTACTAATATTCAAACTAATAATTACTTGTTAGTACAGCCCTTCATGTTTATGTTTTGGTTGAACACCTTCAGAGTGAACCCTTCATCTGTAACGTACATGCGTTGGACCTTACAATCAGTGTTACCAGACGTAGGTATTTCTCCATACACGTACGGAAAATTTGCCAAAATAGGGACGTAGGAGAGGACTTTCAATAAAGGCTAACATGTAGGGAGCATCTCTAACTGCAAGGGTAAAAAAATAAATGAAATAGAAAAAAGTACTTATTTTGCAAGAATACTGAAATAATCTACTTTTATATATTCAAAAGTTGCTTTGCAAACCTTCGAGAGAATAAACATATCATCTATTTTCAATAAATTCAAAAATATTTTAGACGACCCAACAATGTCAATATTCAATAAATTTGCGTTTTATTTCTGGCAGAATGAAATATACGATATAACCAAAATGATCGTAGAAGATTTTTGGTCTGATGTTTCAAATATGAAATGTGTCCAATCAGTGCATTTTCGTAAATATTTGTATTTTAGTACAAATAGTTCTATCGCTACCGCGCTGAAATGGTACAGTGGAACGAGTATTTTCAATAAGTAGCTACATGAATAAACAAAACACTACGAAATAGACTTAGTATCAAATATTTAGGTTCTTTAACAAGTATAAAACTGGAAATAAGTCTACAGAATTTATTTCGGCAATGGGAGGTTATATAACCATTTGTATTAGTTAAAAACAGGGGACGAAAATGAAATTAAAAAACATGTATTTATAAATCTGATTAATCAGAATCACAATAAAAAAGTTAAATTATTTAAATTTACTTAACATGTAGCTATTTAAAATGTATACCGAGTGTTTCACTTAAAGTGCGAACATAGGAAATCGTATATGTATATGCAGATTCCTGCTTGCCGCTTGAATTGATAGGATTGATAGTGGTATCAATCGAAAGAGAAAAATGCGCTTAATTTGATACTATTTTACTTGAATTTGTTGCTTGTTTAAGATAGAAATAGATTAAAAACTGTAGTAAATATTTTGCTTTTTATCCAGAAGAAACAGACCAGCCATGATCAAATTTGTTTATGCCAACAAATTTCATCATGACTGGTCTGTTATAAATGTTATTTTCTGTCAGTTATCAATTCACGTATTTAACTAATTACTATGAATAATTATGTTGAATATTCTAGTGACGAGAGGGTATTTATTATCAAAACATTTTACAGTGGCGCCGGTTTACGCACAGTTCGTGATTTATTCTCGGTTAAATTTAATAATCGACCTATTTCATCTGTATCAACAATTCACAAGTTTGTGAAAAACATTGAAACTACAGCAAGTGTAGCAGCAGGTGATTCAAAAGGTAGTTTTAATATTCAAGTTTAAACAAATATTCAATCGAGACATTAACATTGCAGACAAACAGAATAGAAGAACCAACGATGAGCTAGAAGAAAAGAGTTTTGGGGTTGATAAATACTGATTAAATAACCAGCATAAGATGTAGAGATCTATTTACTAAAATAAAACAATTATCTCGAACATTTCAACCGCGCTCACTTCCAATAAAAGACAGCTCAGGGAAACTGTTGACCACAAAGCCAGAAATAATTAATAGACGGCAGCAGGATTGCGAAAATCTTATATCTTGTGAAAACGTAAATCGAGCTGAACTGAACAATCTGCCACAGCCAGAACACCTAGAACCGGCTATCCTAAAATCCGAAATAACTGTAGCTGATCTAGGAAAGTTTACCGAAAACACTTTACCGAAGGAAAGTTTACCGACGGAAAGATGACCGAATGGAAAGTTTACCGAAAGGAATTTTTACCGAAAAGAAACTTTACCGAATGGAATTTTTACCGAAAGGAAAGTTTACCGAAAGGAAATTTGACAGAAATTATAAAATCCTATATATACATAGAGCGTGATACTCATTTTACAATTACAACTATTTCAAGTGCTTTTTATTTTAGATGATCATACCCTTAAAAGAAGGCAATGTATTCCTTTGTGTTATTTTTACGAGATCATATACCGGGTGACAATGAGACCAGAGCCATCCCTTTATCTCCGTTATTTATGAATGAATTTACATGAAATTTGATAAACAGATACTAGACATAATTTCGGATTAACATACAAGTATAATCAAAATGGGCGACTTCCGGTTTCACCAGAAATAACACTAACTTTGATTTTTTAAATGGATGACCTACCTGGAATGTGGACCATTACGGCTTAAACTGATTAGAGACTAATGACGTTGTCCGTCCAGAAGTCTACTCGTAGATCGAATCCAATATATATTGTTTAAAACCCAAGGAGTGTAGAAGGAATAAAATTGGTAAGCTAACCTAGAGGAATCTAAATGGAAGGAATGTAGTGGAAACACCATTTCGGCATCCAGTATTATCTCTCACTTAACTGTAATTTCAAAGCTATTAAAGCTGTCTAAATTCAATTGCCAAATCCTATTTTTTATATTCATTATTTTCCAACAAAATTTAAATTCTCCCAATTTTACAAAAAAAGAAGCCAAGGCAACTGTACTATGTGCACAGATTATTCATACTACGAGCAGTCTTACACTAATAACACAATGTCTGTTGTTTAATTGTTTTAATAAAGATTAAATTCGTTTATACGTATTTAACTATAATATCCAATCAAATTTCTTTGAAGATCTAGGTATTAAACCTAGTTATCGAATTTTGCTATGTCCGTTCGCCGCTAGATTAGAGTAATGCCTATGTGATTTATTGAGTTGTCTGAAAATGACGAAAATAACACCAGTTGCCTTAAAATAAGATCACGGTATACAGACAAATTGCATGTGAACAAGAGACTACAACAGGGCTGTAGACTATTGCCAACTTTTTTTAAACTATGAGTACTTGAATTCGGCAGTATACCATTGGAAAACGTTGGTCGACAATCAGGATGTACTTGGAGAGGGTGAAGACGATGTCAACTACACGTTGAGAAAGTTGATGGAAGAGTATAAAATATGGGGATTAGAAATTAACTTCGAAAAGACTGTAGGGAAAGAAGGGAATAATTAAAAAACCGAAATAGAAATAATTACAAATTCTATAGAAACTGCACAGAGAGACACATTTTCTCTAAAATTTTAAGCTGAATTAAAAAATTAATAATATACTGGATGTTTTATTAAAAATAGGAGTTAATAAAAAAAAGGAAACAAAAACAAAAGAAAACCATATAAGTATAATCAAAATTTGAAAATCAATTTTGAACACCCAGTATATTTTATGTCTTTCGGAATCTGCAAGTCAAATTACCTATACTAGTCTCGCCAAATTTTGATTTTTTCAAACAAAAAAGTTTTTTCAACTTTTATTTTTTACGATACAAGACTGTGACGTGAAAAAATATGTTCTAATTGACTCTAGCAACTAATGATCATAGCTATTTTATCAATGAAGCCAATAACAAACCCTTAATAAAGGAACAAAATTTGCTAAACACGTTTTTTAAGATAAAGTAACTTTTTCTAAATGGCACCTACTAAGGGTCATCTTGCCATTAAACTGAAAATTTAA
Source organism: Agriotes lineatus (assembly GCA_940337035.1). NCBI lineage: Eukaryota > Metazoa > Arthropoda > Insecta > Coleoptera > Elateridae > Agriotes > Agriotes lineatus. The sequence goes on from OW679202.1 coordinate 13,067,514, forward strand.
TTACCATTCTAACGATATGGATCATGCACTAGTTGATCTAAAATTGAAGAATAATTAATTAATTAATTTTTTAAATATTTCTGTGTAATACCTAAGCAAATGCGGCAACACTTTTGTATGTAATTTGAGTCGTAGGCTGCGAAAAACATAAAATATATGGGGTGATCCATTTAAAAAATCAAAGTTAGTGTTATTTCTGGTGAAACCGGAAGTCGCCCATTTTGATTATACGTGTATGTTAATCCGAAATTATGTCTAGTATCCGTGTATCAAATTTCATCCAAATTCATTCATAAATAACGGAGATGGAGGCATGGCCCTGGTCTCATTGTCACCCGGTATATGATCTCGTAAAAATAACAGAAAGGAATTCATTGCGTTCTTTTAAGGGTATGATCATCTAAAATAAAAAGCACTTGAAATAGTTGTAATTGTAAAATGAGTGTCACGCTCTATGTATATATAGGATTTTATCCTTTCGGTCAAATTTCCTTTCGGTAAACATTCCTTCCGGTAAACTTTCCTTTCGGTAAAAATTCCATTCGGCAAAGTTTCCTTTCGGTAAACATTCCTTTCGGTAAACTTTCCATTCGGTCATCTTTCCGTCGGTAAACTTTCCTTCGGTAAAGTGTTTTCGGTAAACTTTACGGGACCCCTTAAAAAGCTACACCACCATAAGTCACCAGGGGAAGATGGCATTGTTACCGAAATGATAGAAGCTACAGGCGCTCTTGGTATAGAAATTATATACAGGGTGTCTCAAAAAGAATGGGACACCGATTAGCCATAGATTCCTTACGTCATAATAAATCGATTAAACCTAATATACCTTAGTACAAAGTCCCTTCAGTAAGAAGTTATAGGGCCTTGAAGTTCAATTTTTTATTTTTTATTTTTTTGTTAATTTCCACAAATGTAGAGATATCGATTTGAATTTTGGTATACGTACTTACTATTATATACTACACTAATAGAAAAAATTTCATAAACTAGACTTAACTGTAAAGGGCCCTTTACCTAACTTTCAAAACTTTTTTTAGCTCTAACTTCGTTACATGAATCATTTTTTAAAATTTTAGGTTATTCTCTGAAAGGGAATTAAAAAGTACAAAAATAATGTACTCTTAGTGCATAAGCGTAAGAGCAACCGTTTACCTTAAAATGCCCATCAAAGGTTTTTGGTTGTCATTAAGACATGGAATTATCAAGTAGCCATGATCACAAAAACAATGGGTAATGATTGTAATCTAGTAAACAACAACAAGAAATCAATTCATGACGTTGGTGACATCAGGTTTTTGTCTTTTGTGCTTACGAAAATGCTGCGACATCACGAACCTTTCAGCATTGGAGAATTCGTTATGTAGCGGCATTTTCTTAAACATAAGAGAACAAATTCTTATGTCACTAATATCATTAATTGATTTATCATTGTTTTTTACTAGATGACTATTGTTTTTGTGATCATGCCTACTTGATAATTACATGTGTTAGTGACAACCAAAAACCTTTGATAGGCATTTTAAGGTAAACGGTTGCTCCTACTCCTATGAAGTAAGAGTACATTAGTTTTGTGTATTTTAATTTTCTTTCAGATAATAACCTAAAATTTAAAAAAATGTTACAGATAACGAAGTTAGAGCTAAAAAAAGTTTTAAAAGTTAGGTAAAGTGCCCTTTGCAGTCAAGTCTAGTTTATGAATTTTTTTCTATTAGTGTAGTATATAATAGTAAGTTCGTATACCAAAATTGAAATCGATATCTCTACATTTGTGGAAATTAACAAAAAAATAAGAAATAAAAAATTTAACTTCAAGGCCCTATAACTTCTTACTGAAGGGACTTTGTACTAAGGTATATTAGGTTTAATCGATTTATTATGACGTAAGGAATCTATGGCTAATCGGTGTCCCATTCTTTTTGAGACACCCTGTATATAACTATTGCACTAATTTCGCACACAAGTAAGATCATGCTTTACATCATTCAAGAGCGATTAAAACCCTACCTCCTGCTACAAATAGCTGAGGAGCAAGCAGGATTTATGCCAGGCCGTGGCACCAGAGAACAACTTATGAACGTTAAACAAATGGTCGACATATTTTATGAATTTAACGTTCCGGCATTCTTTTGCTTTCTGGATTATTCAAAAGCTTTTGACACTGTAGCATGGCACCAGTTATGGCAAATTCTGGAAGAAATTGCTGTACCAGAATACCTTGTCCGCCTGATACGGTATCTTTACGTATCCAACCAGTCCTACGTAAGAGTAGATGATCTACTCTCTGAGCCATTTGTTATCAACCAAGGAGTTCGTCAGAGTTGTATGCTATCACCTATTTTATTTAACATGTACGGCGAATGGATAATCCGAAAAGTTACAGAGGACTGGCGTGGGGGCGTATCGATTGGAAGGAGGCAAATATCAAATTTGCGATACGCGGACGATACAACACTGCTAGCCAGCACAGAAGAAGAAATGGCGGATCTTCTTCGACGAATTGAAGTTTGTAGCTCAGAGGTCGGCTTAAAGCTTAATAGTTCTAAGTGTCACCTAATGATCGTAGATCGAGCAGGAGTAGTTCCACGGCACCAAAGGATAATTACTGATATTCCAACAAAAAATGAAGTAATTTATCTTGGAGCGTGTATTTCCAACAACGGCGACTGTGAAGGAGAAATAAAAAGAAGAATCGGGATGGCCAAAACAGCGATGACAAGCTTAACAACAGTGTGGAAAGATCACAAAATAAGCAAAGATACAAAAATGAGGCTAGTACGAACATTAGTATTTCCGATAGCAACCTACGCTTCAGAGACCTGGACAATAAATGCAGCTTGTCGTAGACGCATTGAAGCATTTGACATGTTCTGTTGGAGACGAATGCTCCGAATTCCCCATTCTTCAAAAGCTTCACATAGGTACCGATAACCGACTACTGCGGAGCATTCAGAAACAAATCCTAAAATTCTTCGGTTACATCATCCGAAAGGATGGTTTAGAAAAACTAGTAGTACAGGGCAAAGTAGACGGTAAAAGAAAAAGAGGTCGCTCACCAAAGCGTTTTATAGATCAAGTACCACACTTTACAGGCATTCCACTAACACAATGCATGCAACAAGTAGAAGACAGAGATGCGTGGCGGGCATTAACACATTTTTGATGCAGAACGGAGTCACGACGTTCGAAAGCGAACAACGACTTAAGAGAGATAAGATGTATTTCTCGAGAGTGCAACGTATCGACACGGTCAGTGCATAATGTTCGGAAGAAGCATGGTTATCATCCCTAAAAACCTCAGTGCCATCAAGAGATATTCTTAGTCGATGAAGAAAGCAGGCGCGTATTCTGTGAAGTCATGCAGGAACGCTCAAACGAAGATAGGAACTTTTTACGGACAATCTGTTTTACAGAACAGTCGATCCTGGGCCCAAGAAAAACCTCGGATAGCTCTTGAAATAAGAACGCAGTTCCCGCAGAAAATTAATATTTGGGCTGGTGTTTTCAACAATAACATTATTGGTTCATTTGAAATAGTTGGAAATTTAAATTCGGATTCTTATTTAGAACTTTTAATCAATCAGATTGGCCCTGCATTAGGAGAAGTTGCACGAGAAAATCAGGAGATTTGGTTTCAGCATGATAGCTGCCCAGCGCATTATGGTTTGAATGTGAGGGAATATTTAAGTGATTACTTTCCTAATTGGTGGATCCGTTGCGGTGGCACTATCAGCTGGCCACCAAGATCTCCTGATTTGGCACCATGTGATTTCTTTTTGTGGAGTCATCTGAAAAACAAAATCTACAGAAAACGCGACCCAAATATTGACTCTTTGCGGGAATTGTTGATACAGATGGAATAGGTCGATTTTTAGATTTAACCGAGAATAAATCACGAACTGTCCATAAACTGACGTCACTGTAAAATGTTTTGATAATAAATACACTCTCGTCATTAGAATATTCAACATTATTATTCATAGTAATTAGTTAAATACGTGAATTGATAACTGACAGAAAATAACATTTATTTTGGCATAAACAAATTTTATCATGGCTGATTTTTCTGAATAAAATGCAAAATATTTACTACAGTTTTTAATCTATTTCTTTCTTGAACAAGCAACAAATTCAAGTAACGTAGTATCAAATTAAGCGCATTTTTTTCTCTTTCAATTGATACCACTATCGACATTTCCCATGCTATTTCCCTATGCTCGCACCTTAAGTGAGACACTCGGTATAATGTTTAAGTAAAATGTTTTACTTCCAAGTGATTCTTTAAAGGTGATTTAAGCAACAAAAATATTTTTAGGTTAACTGCTTCATTATTTCTATATTTTTATACTTTTTAAATACTCGTAATATAGGAATATATTTTTTAAACAGGTGTGTATTTATGGCGTTGCAGGTCATACTCCCTCGGGAAGTGTTAGCGCCGTATCTTTAGCGGCTTTAGCTTTCCCATTGTTATTACTGCGATTCATTTGTATCCCTTCTATCGAATGGGAAGTAGGAATTTTCAATATGTTTGGAAGGGATACTGGCTAGAGGCATTCTGACACCACTTACAACATTACGCATTAGTAGCAAAGGTAGTCATTAGTCGTGTAACATCCCCACTGCTAGGGCAACGAACTCTCCTCTTTGAGGAGGTTTAGGCATTAATACTCCACGCTTGCCCATTTTCTAGTGTAGAATCCGAGGCTGCACCACTGAGCTAACTCCACTGGATCATGGGTTACCATTTGTTAGTAATTAAGTCAAAATGATATTGTGTATTTAACAACAGACAGGAAGAAATTTTAATGAGAATCACGAAATCATAGAAAAGGCCTAAACCAAGAGCGGTGTATTTTCAGAACCTGTAATGTAGTTGAAGACTTCATTGCATGATAAATTAATTAAAAGAGTGCGATAAAAGAATACTCTACTAAACAGAAAAATGATAAACATAAAAGAAAGTTACATTTCTTCTTCTTAAAAATTTAATCTTTATCTGTAGGGTATTAAGCCTACATTTTCAAATGTGAGAATTGTTACTCAGAATAACATTAAAAAGAGACAGTATACAAAATGCTTGTTAACGCATTCTCTTACAGAATTTCACCCCCCCCCCCCCCGAACGACTTCATCGAAATGACTATAAAATACAAGAGGATAGAGCTATGACGTTTTTTCACCTTTTTTTATTATAAAAATACACTTAGAAAAAGTGACTCAGTTTACTACACTATGCAGCCATATTAAGTGATTTTGGTGGCAAACAACAAAAGCTGAGCATTTTGCAATAAGAAGTGGTTTGAAGCTATATATTTCAATATGTGATTAGTATGCAGATACCTACTCAGCGTTGCTAACTAGTCATTTATTACACCCTCCACAGCCATTAATTGAATATATTGAGTGTTAGCACTTTCCTCAAATATAGCTTCTATTTCTCAACACGAGCGTAATTCTCTGCAACTGTTGCATAAAATTCTTATTGAAATACATTTATATTAGTTAATGAATTATAACAAATATAATTAAATAGCAGCAACTATTCTTAAAATTGACCACCTTCAATTTTTACGTGCTGAGAAAATGATTCTACCAACTAACGAGCAAACGTCAATGGTTTAAAATCTGCCAATCTGTCTCAATGTGTAATGTCTATTTAAAATATAATTCCGGGAAAACGCTTTCTTAGTTGCAAACAATACCATAATAATTTGATACGCAGTAAATTTTCCATTACCTTGTTTCCATTACCTTTGTTCGAATAACTTTTGATGTGATTAGACTGTCACCAGCTTTTACTTATTTCGGAAGAAATGTTTTCTTAATGTATTAAAAGTAAGTAGGGACGGGCCGAAGAGGAAAGCTCACAAAACGCCTTTTTGAGCAGATATAATGGGAAGTACCTAAACAACCTCGATATTGCGAAGGCAAATTTAATACTACGAGCGTTAAGTAAAAAAGTTTTTAAAGTTTTACACGGAAGCATTCTAAAACATACAAACTAAAATAATTTTCGTCCACGCTGAGGATTTCGTTAACATAAGAAACGGGGGAAAACTACTACGTTAACTAGTTCAAGCAGCAACTATATTATATCACCGACAGTATACTATTTTAAGCTAACTAACATACGTACATAATAATAGACTTTTCAATATTGCCTTTGGCGAGTTAACATCAGTTTAAAATAAAAGTAAGACACTATATCACCGTATGATAATCTCATTTCCATGATGAACTAAATGTTCTAGATCTGTTTTTGTATCTTTCGTCTTCTTCCTCTAAACTAGATTAGTGTTTGGGTTGTAGTTATCAGTACTTTGAATTACAGTAGGCAGACCTTGTTTAGTTACGAGAAGAAGTTCGTAAAGTCTGAAAGTGTTACTTCGATTTTTCGCCCGTTGCCGATGTAGGTCAGGCAACTTCGTACACTGTCGCGTATTTCAGATGGTCTAAATCGTTTTTATATTCGCAATTGGTATTTCTTTCAAAAACTTCTCGAAGGCAGTCTCAGAGTGGGGATATTTTTCAAGCCTCCATTTCCTTTTCGGAAGTTTTGAGGATTCTTGATTTTGATTTCGAAGTTATACGAGGTGTTTTTCGGGGTTTTCTTTTGGTAACGCTTAAAGTGTGGACAATATTAGGCAAATTTGGTCTTATTGGTTTGGCGAATTACTGTACCCGGTTTGCGGAAAGTTCGTTCCCCACATTTCGTACCCCACATTTCGTTCTCGGGATATTTCGTCTCCCCACATCTCGTACCCGAAAACTTCGTTCCCGAGCGAGCTCAATTTGTCTCCTAGATTACAGGATGTTGAAAAACGATCGCTGCACTCGTTATGATCGAAAATTTTTAACTGTGGCTGTGGAATTATTTTGTCAAAAAAAATTGTTGGTAGTCGTGGTAGTAAAAGTCACATTGGCATTTTATATCTGTCAGTTTAAGGTTATGGCAGGATTGTCATTTCAACAAATACAAATATTCTTGTTGAATACATAAAAATGTTAGTAACAAAAACAACTACAGCTATTCAAAATGATTTGCTGCATTTTCCATACACAGCACCACCTAGTGCTCGGCATTAAACATACTGTAAAAGTTAAGTTTATCTGTCAAAATTGTATAGGTTATATTATTAAGTAGCTTTGCTGATAACTGCCAATACAAATTAAATTTTTACAAAATTCACAGCTCTCTAGAGGTTAAAAGTTTTCGATCACAAGGCATATCAAGGAAGCGGCAATGAAAGCATTGGGTGAATAAGAGAAGAAATAACATAGACATACGACAAAACTAAAGGAAAGTACAGAAGAATGCATAAAGCGAAGAAAAATATTTACACTAAATGGCTCAGTACAAATAAACAAGAAGAACAATAGAACATAAAATAAGGAAGCAAAAGAATCAGTGGCGAAGGAAAAAACGAAAAATGGGAAGAAACCTGTAGAAATATCAAACAGTATATAGAGGAGACGGCAACTCTGAGTTCTGGAGAGTACTAAAATGACTAAAAAACAAACAAAAAAGAAGTCACCCACAACTTAACGTTTAGAAACAACAATGAAAAATTACTACAAAAGCTCTTCGACGGAAGCAGGACCTCAATTTCTCCCAGAAGACGAAAAAGCAGCTCTGATATTCGAAGAAATAAAGAAGCATATCAGATTAATAAAAAATCTGGTGTGATACACTCACACAACTTCCTTTTACAGTGATCTTATAATTAGTCAAAAATTTCATTTTTAATTTTTAACCATTTGTTAAAAATTTTCAAAAATTACAAATTCTACAAAAACGGTACAAAATCGAGTGTTAGTTGAAGAGACAAATTTTCTCTAGAATGTTAAGGTGAATTCAAAAATGTAATAATATACCGGGTGTTTTATTTAAAATAGGAGTTAATAAAAAAAATTTAAAAAAAAAACAAAAGAAACCCACTTTAGAAGTATTCAACTGGAAAATCACCTATCTCACATCAATACACATTAAAAATGTAAGAAAAATGTAAAATTTAAAAAAAATCGTTAGGGCCGTTTTTGAAAAAATCGAAAAAAACTGAAAAATCACAAGAGTAAACACCTACTTCGGGTTATGCGATTTTCTTCAAAAGCTTGCTGTCTCATCTACATAGTACACAAAACTTATATATGAAGTTTCAATGCCATACCTCTTTTCGTTTTTGAGATATTCTGTTCACAGACACACAGACACACAGACAGACAGACAGACCAATGAAAAAAAATATGTTTTTTGAGATCAGGGGACTCTAAAACGTGAAGATCTGTTGAAAACTCAATTTCGAATTTTTGGGGTAAATCCAATACTTCCTTTATAGTAGTAAAAGGAAGTAAAAACAACAAAACTTCAGGACCTGGAGGAATCATAAAACATGGATCCGAAAAGCTATTTCACATGATTCACAATATGTTCCAAAGAGCTGTCAATATAGGAGAAGCACCTAAAGAATGGACCAAAGCGCACATTATATCTACTTTTAAAAAAAAGCGAAAAAATGTGGAAATTATACAGGCTGTGTGATATCATAGATAGGCAGACTTATGGTAAAATTATACAGTCTAAATTAGAGGAGTAAATAGAAGATAAAAGACCTACAAGATCTTGGCGAAACGAGGTTAACGAGGCTATGGAAAAAGGGGATTAGAAGACGAAGAATGGCAGAATAGTGATGAATAGAAAAAGAAGTTGAGAGAGGATTATTTAACAACATGTTAATGTTATTGGCAATGATGTAATAATAGAACAAAAAATTCCAAATTTCCACACACAATTTAGGGGCCTTCAAAACACCATTTCCTAAAATAACCCTCCTCATTTATTCGAATATTCGCTGTATAGTAATGACAAGAAAAGAAATATTTATATTTGTTACTCCGGGCCTACTATTTTAGGGATAATAATTGGTGAATCATTTTGTATCTTCCGGCCATCTATAGAGAGAAAAAAGAACTGCATCTAGTTGCCTTTGAAATTTGTTTCATACATTTTTATGTGCCGTCGTATTTTTTATTGTTCTGGCCAGAGCTACCAATACTTAAGTATACTTAAGCTCTAGCTAGTTCGAGAACAATAAAACACATATAACACATGAAGATTTACATGCAAAACATTTCAAAGGGAACTAGAGTAAGTTCCTTTTTAATCACTCTGTATATATAGTACGTTTATTCAAATCTGTAGGTAATAGTTGAATATGATTTAGTTTCATCTTTATGGTGTGCTGTTCATTGCTTCTAATGGGTTCGTTATCTGATGAGGATTAAATTCGATGTATGTAATACATTCATCAAGAAACGGATTATCTTCAAGTTTGTCTATTTGAAGCGTTCTTTCGCCTCTACATAACAACACGTGCAACACTGTATTGTAATTACCATCAATAATGTTCCATTTCAAAATAAATAAGGATTTTTAGAAAATACAGGATAATTCATAAGTATAGTCATTGAATTAAATGGGTGTATACTGGCCTCAGTACAAGTACATAGCATTAAAAATTAATTGTGCGTGGAAACAAATTGCATTAGGGCAACCGCGAACTTGTAAGAACTACTCGCCAACATCAAAAGTTTTATTAGGCAAATCCAATAGGAGCACATCAACCGCTTTCCAAATGTGATTGACACACCCAAACCACTGTTTTTTTGCTCCTGAATTTTACCCAAATTCGGTCTTATCTCAACCAACTGTGCGTAAAGTTACTGAACTATGGCAAGTTATGTCCACTGAAATGTATTTCAGTGATCGTCAATCAGTTTAAGCATTAAATGTTTTAACTTTTTGTGGGATTATTATTAATTTTTGACGTATAGTTTATTATGCAAAGTTGTTCTATTTGATGTTCTCTAACTACCATTAAATGTAATCACCAAACATGAATCATCCTGTATAAGAAAATGACAGGTTGGCAAAAAATATATAACAAACTTACAGCATAATATCTATGCCGATTACAAGTCGAAACATTGTGGTCGATATTTTAAACAGTAAACTTCATCCGAGAACCAATTGCTTCAGAAAAAATGAGTTGCAGAACAAATAGGATTGCAGAGCGTTCCTGGAATGGCGAAATTTTCGAAAAAATTTCCTAACAAGAGTGTCCTAACAAGAGTACGCGAAATGGAAAATGAAACAGAGCTCGATGTTGAAAAATCCGGGAATCAAATAGGAAGCAGAAGTCGGAAAGACGTGGTTATTTCATAAACGGGCAAAATTTTATTCCTTCGAGTACAATTTCAGAAGAAATCTGGAGTACTTTGAGGAACCAGTATCACGAAGCGCAGTCACAAAGCTAATGGAATTCTGAAGAAGGGAAAGCAAACAAGACGCGGAGGAGCAGAGGGTTGGTGGTGGTCCTAGCCCGTATCAACTGACTTTACAATTGCACTGTCAGCTGTATATACAGATCAATAATTTCATTTCTGAGTAGCCATAACGATACGGATCCGAACGCCGTGTCCGGAAGCACAAGGAACATACGTTATTAAAAGGAAATCGTTCTATTCCGCTCGTCGCTTTTTTCGCGGATCCTCATAAAAACAGCTATAGATAAAGATTTGCCCGCAATTGAATCTGACACTTTAATGCTTACAACGCGTATTAAGGAAATTAAAGGCTTTAAAGCGAATGTCTCCTTGTGTTGGGGCTGTTATTTACGACGGGGAAGATGACAATCGCGTTGACATTAATATGCGTTTGCTAAAGTGTAACGACAAACGGCCAATCGCATCTCGTCACGGAGTTTGCAACTATTGTCACGTCATTGAGCCGGAGCTGACTATTTGAGCTTAAGACCCACTAAGTCGAACTCTTATAATTACTGGCGGATGAGCAATTACCAACATTTTACAAATACACTTACATAATCCGGTTTGGTTCGGATAGGGTGTGTATGTAGGGGTTAGTTTGGGGATGACGTATATTTCCAAAAATAAACCCTTTTTACGCGCAATTTCGCACGCACTTTAATTATGAGGAGATGAAGAGATAATATAAACACAAATTTCAAACCCTTAGGGTATATCGCGGGGGTTGTTTCCAGTCTATCACCATCCGCAAGGAGTAGCAATACCGTTTTCCCGTCAATAGTAACCGAGTTTCAGTAGTTAGTACCACCATAAGGTCAATAGTGGTTATAGATTAGTATAATATGAAATTGCTATAAATTGTTTAAGTTACTACCGATGTCTACACAATTTTAAGTTTATTCTACGTCATATTAAGTTGTTCGAAAAGGAGAATGGCAATGGTGCATTTGACACATTAGGATACACTATTTTTTTACGTACTACAAGACTGTGCAATTTATTGAAGTGTACATAGTATACTGATACTAAATTATGACCTACAAAATTTATTAATTAGAAATGTATGATAACCAGCTCAGTATATATTGATTGTTAGTTAATATAATTAAATAATTCAAAAATTTAGGTTTTCAAAATAACATGAATTGTATGTACAAGTTTAATATTAATCAAGTAAATAAATTAGTTATTGTGTGATTTATCATGTTCGTGTATGAAATTATTGAGTTGGTTGCCTTGAAGATATTAAAAAATATATAAGTTGACTGTTGAAAAAGAGAAGAATGTAAAAGAATGTTTTCCCAGAAGGAAAATAAAACGCTTACGCTTCCCAGATTCCGAAAAAATAAATACAATTTTGTCAGTAAAAGTGTTATTTTATCGTTTTAGTGAGTGAATACATGCGTGGCCGAAGTAAAAAATGGTAAATTTATTCAGAAAATATAATCTTCGTGATACACAAGAAAAGCGTCCAACGCACAGTGGTCACCCAAAGGCAGTTCCCAGGCACGGGTAAGGTAGGACCTCGAAGATGCCATACGGAACAAGCTGGGATTCCATTTCGACGCCTGGAGCTGCGAGTTTGCCGATATATAGAAGGTCCATAGACTATGTGGTTATCAAGCTGTGTTGAGCATGACGGAAGTGCCGCTTCAACGAAGGCAACCATTGAATCCCGTTCAAGCTGTGCAGGCATCGCCAGGGGCCACCTACAACTCCAATCTGGGGGGGGGGGGGGAATAGGTGAACGAGAAGAAACCTACAGAAAGGTGGTTAATCTTGTTGGAAAAGCAATGCAAGTTAGTATTCATAAGAAGCTAAGCGAATCTATCATTTTCCTATAAATTATTGCTAAAATTCAGTAATGTTTCGCCGCAGTGAGATTAAAAAAGTGTCTAATTTGCCTGAAAATAAAACATCTACTGGCCATTCACGATCACAAGCCTCTTTTTCGTTCTCTTGCCTTCTTCCTGATTCTTTTTCATTTTTCCTCCAATTTTGTTTCACCACTTGGTGGATGTACTTGCAACCATACGTTACTACTCCGAAATATCCGAAATATCTACGTGAGGGTGAGGCTCGCTGTCAGAAAAGCACCTGCGGTGGCGTAAAGTAGCAGTACGATCCCACTGTACAAGGCATTCGACGCCAGACAGAACTGAACACCTGCAGCAGTGATTTCTTCTCAGTACGTAGCTAGTAAGTTCACGCCTTTCGATTATCATAATCTTCTCAGTGTCTAGCAGTAGTAGTAGTAGTAGTTGTGGGGAGACCGAAGTCTAGCAAGTAGGCCACCATAGGCCCTTTTTGCCAACCCCATGCCATCCCATCAACCGCCTTCATTATCGTCCTCTGTGATGGGCTCTTCTCCCTGCTTAAAACTTCCTGATTTTCTAATGAAGATCAGAATTTCGGCCCAGGATAGGGAGTTCAACTCTTCCATTCGAAGCGTAGGTGCTCCAAAGGTTCTATACCTCAGTCGCTGGTACGCTTCGCATTCTCCCAAGTAGTGAAAGAACGTTTCCTCGTCCCTCCCACATCTTGCGCAGATGGGATCTTCCTCTACTCCTATCAGTGTTAGGTGTCTCTTTAGTTTACAGTGGCCTGTCAAGATCCCTATCAAAAGATTTGTGATTCTTCGGCTCCTTCCCATTAGCCAGACCGATTTCTTTGAATCAAATCCCGCTATGTGGTACTTTGCCTGACGACAGCCTCTGCATCCTTTCCACTTTTTCTCGCTGGTCTTGTAGGCCCACCCGGTTAGGGCTGCTGAGACCTGCTACCTTGTTATACCCAAAAAAGGTTCCGGTCCAAAACAAGTTTCCCCGGCTCCGAGTTTGGCTAGTTCGTCCACCTTCTCGTTGCCTTGGACCCCGTGTGTCCCGGGACCCAGATGAGCTCGATGTCCTTTTCCCTTGCCAATTCGGCTAATACCACCACCGTTTGATTGACAAATTTAATCACGTTTGATTGTTGCTTATAATATTATACAGTGTCCGTCATACATTTGGGCACATATGGAAAATTGTTTCATCCATTTGTCAGAAAATGTTATTCTTGATAAAAGACTGCATCTTCTCAAATTAAAAATGCACTTGTAAAAATTTAAATCGTTCCCTTGGTATGCGGAAGCGGTACGAAAATATGAAAATATCTCAAGAATAAATACCCTTATTTTTGAAAATCCACAAAATGTTAATTGGAAATATTTGTTATAATATTTCTATTAAAAATTATAATTGATTTGAACCGTTATTGATGTTTGGATCGTTTATTAAATTTTTTTGAAGATACCTGTTTTTCGACACAAAAATGAGATGTTTTAGCACTAATTTCGAATCACGTAATATCCTGGTTGCTAAGTGAGAGAAACTCAAGTTCGGCAGTACACCTTTATCGTATCTGTTGATAAGTTAACTTTGAAGTATCTCGATATGTTTTTCGGACTTTTTCCACTGTCTAGGGTGTAAATCACACAACGTTTCGGGAGTTTTGATCTACTCCCGTCTTCAGGTGTTCCTGGTTAGTCCTGAGAAGGACTGATATTATACGTTCTTCTACGTAAATTTGTGCCTCCCCCGGGGTTTGAACCCGTATAATATCAGTCCTTCTCAGGACTAACCAGGAACACCTGAAGACGAGAGTAGATCAAAACTCCCGAAACGTTGTGTGATTTACACCCTAGACAGTGGAAAAAGTCCGAAAAACATATCATAATAGACCACTGCCAAAAAATGACATTCAGAGAACAACTTGAAGTATCTCATTTGATAATACGCAGGGTGGCAAAAAAATAGGAGAAACCAGTGAAAATTGTTTTTCGGAGCAGGTGGCTGTGACTTCATATTTGACACCTACATTCAATTCTAAGTAACTTCTTCAAATAACATTTTTGTGTATTTTGAAAATTTTCATATTTTTGAACCTCCCCGTATATGAAAAAAGATATTTACATTTTGGCAGGTGCATTTTTAGTTTGAGAAGAATCAGGAACTTGTAATAGAAAGAAAATTTTCTGATAAATGGATAATAAAAAATACATGTGTTCAAATTTATGACAAACACTGTATGTTATATTATATATTATGATATAACCATTGGAATGGGAAAAATGCTCTTTTTCATGACACCCCAGATAACTACGGGTTCCACATAAAAATACAACCCTATGGTATAACTAGAATTTCAAAACTTTTTGAAAAACTGACTACGCCACTGCATTCGTATAAAAAAAAGTACTTCAAAGAAGTAAAAATTACTTTTCTCTATTTTTATAAATAAGCGAGATATAGCCACAAAACGAAAAGTGAAAAAACCGTATTTTTGTTTATAAATCGAAAACAAAGGCCGGTTGCCCAGTTTGGGCTTTTCTCGAAAAAAGATCAAGGATGGGAGAGAGGGGGAGAGTTATCAAGATTCCCTACGAAAACATCGAAATTTGCCCACACTGTACAGCAAGACCTAAAGCGTAAGTGTAAGACGTTAAGCTTAAATATAAATTGTAGTGAGTACATAGAAAGTAAGACACAGACCGCGAGTAATTCACCCCAAATACAAATTTAGTACAGTAATGCTAAAGTATTCGGCTTTTAAAAAAATTTACCGATTCGATAAAAATGTTGATCTGCGAATCTGACAGTAGTAAATTTGTGATATTTGGAATCGTAATCCTAGATGAACTCATACGTAAGTTAGTTCTACAAAATGAAATGAAGAACGGGTTACGAGGTCTGCCGGAATATATAATTTTACGAAGGGCAGCAACATGGGACAGTCTGCTCAGTTATTGATTAATTTGTGCATAAAAATATTGCTGCCATCTCCCTCCGCAGGCCAAGCTTGAAAATTTCAAGATCAGAACGAATATCCTGATATTCATCAAAGTGTGGATATTAAGACTAAATTTGAAGCATTTTAAGACCGACAATCACAACATAGATGTAATAAACGATAATATAGTGAATATTATAAAAGATTCGGCAAAGAAGTACATGGAAACAAAATCTGCAAAAAACCATAAATAAGCCCGCAAACAAAGCAGATGTTAGAAAAACGAAAACTCTTAATAACAGAAGTAGGGTTTCCAATTCGCGGGACCAAAAGTCCTTTCGAAACTTACGAGCTAAATTCCAAGTTCCGGAACTAGTCCGGAAAATCTAGAAAATGGTCCGGAAAGGGAAATAGTGTTCAGCTAGAAAGTAAACTCCAAAGAAAAACAAGTGTTTTAAGTTAAATAAAGTATTTTTTATTTAAATATTGGTAGTATCATTTTATCACGGATATTTAAATACATATTGGTATAGTATAGTATACAGTAAACCAGTGTAAATAACTAAGAAATAAACTATTTTGACATAAAATAGAATCTTAGAGCTACAAGGACATTTAAAGACTCATCCCCTATTTCTAACAGATTGTCGTAGAAAAAGATCCTGCCACTGAAAATGCTCTCTCGGATTCGACGCTAGTAGGTATACAATGCCTCTCTCCTCTAGCAAAACGCAAATAATGCAGAATGTGCACTAGGTATGAGTAATACGCCGGACTCCGGTGACAACCCGTCTTAATTCTCTGATATTGTACTATACTCGTACGCATGTTGAAATGGTCCTCCGCCTGTGGTGGCTGTAGTCCCGGGAAGGTTCCGGTTACGGATCCTGGTACTGGAATCCCTACACAAAAGACAAACGAAGCACGGTCGTATATGCTGAAGTAAACGAAACAGTCAGTCAAATGACAAAATCAGACATCCTAACGTACAAAACGCTACTAGCGCAAAAAATATTAAGAGCAGCACAGAGACATGTAGTTATTCCGAAAAAAAAATACGTGATAGAAAGGAGATAATGAAACCAACACACAAAAATGACAATCTTGTAACAGATAAAAATCAAATCCTAAATGTAGTCGAGGAATTCTATGAAGAACTATACAAATCAAAACCAGAGAATAATAAGGAATGTAAAAGAATAGTAATAAATGTAAATTCTGAAAAAATCGAGCTATCAGTAGAGAGGAAATTGAAAGCGCCTTAAAAGAAACCAAATATGGAAAAGCGGCTGGAGACGATGATATAGTGGTAGAAATGCGGAAACATGGTGGGGAAGTGATAGTAGAAAAGCTAATGAAACTGTTCAAACTATGCTTAGAAAAACAGGATATGTCCAGCACATGCGCAAATGCTATAGTGGTATTAATACATAAGAAAGGTGATAAAGAAAACCTCGATAATTACCGACACATTAGTTTATTCTCTCAAGTGTATAAACTAAACTAATTATAATTAACCGGTTGGCTAAAAAGCTAGACTTCTGCCAGCCCAGGGAACAGGCAGGTTTCAGGAGGAAGTTTAGCACAGTAGAACACCGACAAACCATGAGAACAGTGATCGAAAAGGTGACAATACGACATCCCCTTGTGGGTGGCATTCCACGATTATAAAAAGACGTTTGACACTATTGAAATATGGGCAGTACTACAGGCACTAAAAACACAAGAATAGATAGTAGATATAATAAATAAATGAACAAGTTTACAAGAAAGCAACACTACAAGCACGATTACATGAAAAAAATTGAAAAGATTAGTATTAAAAGAAGGGTGCGACAGACAAGGGGATAATACGTTCCCAAAATTATTCACACTGGTGCTGAAAGACGCATAAAATGGGGGATAAGAGAATCTTGGAGAACGTCTAAGTTACCTACCATTTGCAAACAATGTATTGTTTGCGGAAACCAAAGATCAATTAATAAATATGCTAGAAGATGTACACGAAGCTTTAGTAAGACTGGGACTCGAACTAAATTTTAAAAAGACCAAGTATATGACAAACGAGAAAGAAAATCCGGAAGCGCAGAAAATAGAAATTGGAGACAATCAGGTTCAAAGGGTAGAAAGATATGTATAGGTATCTGATTTCTACTAACGATTGGTAAGGAAAACCAACAAATAGAAATAGACAGCAGAATAAGATAGGCAGCGTACGGGAAGCTAAAAGATGTATTTGAGAGAAACTGAAAAATGGAGTGGGAATGTTTTCAGATGGCGACTGTAGGGAGAAAGAAGAAATATGGGATGGCCACAAATGAGGTGGAGTGACGATATAAAAAGAACAGCGGAACTTAATTGGTATAAGGAGGCGCGACACCGAGAGCGGTGGAGGAGTACGAGGGAGGCATATATTCGAAGAATAGAGAATGGATAAATGTGTTAAGTCATTTTGCTATTTCAGATGCTTAATTGCATTTCACGCGGTTAGTTAGGTCATTTTGGTATTTTGAATAGCCGCCTAAGCTTAGAGCAGCGCGCCCGTATGCTAAGCCCTTTTAGCTCTTTATTTGGCTCCATCGCCTAATTCCAGAATCACGATTTCGCACATAGTTAGCCTAAAAAGCAGTATTTGTCGTCGGTTGGAGCTCTCCTCTGATGGCGTTTTTCTGAATTCTGAATAGCACGCTGTGGCGGCGTGATACCAGCGTGGCCCGCATTGGTTCGTTTCATTTAGCACGCTGTGGCGGCGTGATACCAGCGTGGCCCGGATTGGTTGGTTTCATTTCATCGCCTTGCGATTCGCTGTGGTTTAGTCACGTGGGGGACGCGGCCAAGGTGACCTTTTGCCAACGCTTCCCTGGGGCATTCAGCCGAGAGCCGTCGTTAAAACAAGAGGTCGGATAGTGTATGTGAGTTCGTGCGGCGCTCCCGCCATTATGGCGGGGGCGTCAGTCGTTTTCCCGTCGGGTGCTGCTTCAGCAGTTATGTTGCGGGCGTTTTCGCCTTGAAGGAGTCTTCCAGAGCCCGTGGCAGAGAGCGCTTGTGTGTGGTGGTGGTGATTCGAAATTTGTCGAGTGATCTTCGGCGTAACGTGGGTGTTTTGGAGCCCAGTTCCTGCTACTATTAGTGAGGGGTCGTGCCCCCTTCATCTCGACCTACGAGGATTTGGTTCAGCAGAACGAGTGAGGCCCCCATCATTTTCGTCGTCCCGTTGTACGCGTCTTGACGCGTCTCCCGTCGCCATTGAGGCGGTTATGCATTCACCCCCTTTCGCCGTTGTAACACCGAAGGTACCTACCACCTACGATTGCAGCTCGTCGCAACTCAGCTGTACCAGGCTCCCTCGCCGCCCACGCATTAAGGTATGTGCCTTTAACCTGATTACCGCTGTGAACGCGAGTGTTACTCATTACTACTCATTACTACGCTAGTGTATTCATTCAGACTGCAGACAGTTCAGGCCGTGAAGGCTAATGTAAATCGTCGCTGCCCTTGCATAAGGCAATGTGTATCTTTGTACCCATTCATTACTACGCTAGTGTATTCATTCAGACTGCAGACAGTTCAGGCCGTGAAGGCTAATGTAAATCGTCGCTGCCCTTGCATAAGGCAATGTGTATCTTTGTACCTATTATTGCTGTTCACTAATGTTCAACATCTGTCGTTAAGCTTAGAGCGCGCGTGCCAGCTGGTGCCCTTAATTATAGAGTAAGGTTAGATACAGGGCGACGCATTCTGCTACCCCATTGTAACTCGAAGTGAAATATATGATTGGTTAGTTAAGGGAACTATTGTTTGTTTCGGTTTGTGCATGTTCTGTTACAGATAGACGCCCCTTTATTGTACGAATTATTGTACGACGGAACGAGGAAGCTGTGAGCGTGCAGGTGAGTGGGACAGCTGCGTAGTCGTGGTCGGATGGACACCTAATCACAATCCTTGCTTAAGGCAATCCCGAAGTTGTTGTTTGACCTTGCAACTCTTGAATAATCTTATTGGCGGAGTATTTTTGCATGCTTCGCTCCCGTCTAACCGTCCAGGCCCGGTTAGCCGGGTTAAGACAGGCTTGGTGGCGCCCTCATAATTTCGACATACCCTGTATATATTATGCCACAACGCGCTTGCCCAGAACGTATCGTGTGACTCACGCCCGACTCCCTGAGCGTTCCAGCCGTGGCCTATTAGCCTATTTCGAACCGATCTCAGGGCAAGTGTGTCATGTTTTCAGGACTGATTCCGTGGTGCGATGCTCACCTTGGGTGGATGTCGTAAAGTCCTTTTCATACCGTAACAGGCTAATTTTGTCGCTCAACGCGGGGCTTTTCAGGCCTTTCTGGCTTTGCTTTGCCTAGCCTTGTTGTGTCATTTATATCGTTGTCACAAATGTTTTTTTTTCGTCATTTCGAAGTGGTATGGACTGGTAAACCGTTTTTTTTTCTTAGTAGAATATGTTACCGAGCTTCTTTTCTTGTTTTCTATATGTCTTTTCTTGTCTTTTCCTGTTCTTAGTTTATTTTCATTAGTTTTCTTGACCGTGTATATGTTTTTTCTTAGTTGTCATTTGTCTTTACGTTTCTTTTCTTGTTTTCTATATGTTTTTTCTTGTCTTTTCTTATTTTCTATTTGTAGTTTTGTGTTTTCTTGTTGTTTATCGCCTTTTTGAGTTTTCTTTTTGTGTTTTTCCATGTCTTTTTTTATATTTTGAGTATCTTTTCCGTCATTTTTACCGTCGTTTCTTGTTTTTCTTAGCCAGTTCATACTACCGAGATGTTTCGTTGCATTCAGTGCAGATTTTTATCCCGTATTAGTCGGATTTAGTACCAGATGTTGTTGAGTGAAGGTACCGACCTTGTTTTTTTTTAAGTCTTTTCGAAGGCTTAGTTGGGAGTTTCGATTCCCTGTCGTTTACATTGTTTAGCCTTGGGCTAAGTTGACACTTTTGTTGTACCGAACTGACGTTTATCGATTTTGACGTTCACGTTAGCGAGGTTTATCGATTTTGACGTTGATGATTACCGATTTTGACAATTTTTCTTTTGCTATCGTTTGGTGTTGTGCCGCGTTGATTTTTGGTGAGCAGGTTGGAATTCATTTTCACCTTCATTACTGTGTCTTGGTTTGTTGATCAGTTTTGGTGTGTTGTTGGTGTGCTTGGGGAGATTCGCTCGTGCGGTTATTACGTCCCTCAGGCCATCTTCTTAGTTGGTTTGGTGTAGTTATTTTCGTTGGCCTTTATCTCATTCTCATTATTATCACGTACCGCCCAACTTTGTTTACCGACTTCTTCGTGGACACCCCTAACAGTCATAGTAGTGTTTTGTACACTTTCCGTTAGCGTTTAACGAGTCTTTACCGCTGGTCGGAATGCTTCGTACTTGTTGATGATTTGTTGTCATTTACCGTACCCTTTTTGACTGATGACGTCATGTTGTCAAGTATCGTGTTCTTTGTGAACAGTTTCGTTGAAGCTTTTGAGCTTTGTGTGACACCAGGGCCCGGTTGTTCGCATAAGGTTTCTTAAGTGTATAGTGTTTGAGTGTTGAACAGATTTTTGAGTTTTTTTTCTATGTAATGATGCCCTGTTGTTTTCGTGGCCTAGCGCTCTTTTACCGTACCGTTGGCCGTCGCCATTTTCAACCACCTGTGTGGGATTACATAAAGAGAGCGTGTTTCTGGTCATTTTGTTTCGTGCGGACCCTGTCGTCGTAAGGTAGTCCCTTTGGGCCGCATGGATTTCTGAAAAGGATTTATTGGGCTTGCGTCATCGAACGCCTACACCCTTGGAGACTTGGTTCTTCTGGATTTTCTTTTGGTGTTCGGTGTTGGAGTCACTTTCGAGCTCGCGCTTTGCGGTTTAATAGTCGACTTGGCTCCGGCATCGGCATCGATTGAAGATTTCGGTGGACTGAGTTTTTCCTATTACTGATTATGACTATTTTTGACAGTTTCTGTCACAACCATTTCCCTTTTTTTTTGGTGGTTCATCCTCTTCTCTTGGGTACTCATACCAGTTGTGGGATCCACACAATGCGCCGATCTCGTGACGCGCAGCGTGCCCTCTTCAGGTAACCCTTGGGTGGGACTTTGGACTTCCATTTCTATACCCCCCCCCCTCCCTGTGTTCTTTTGGAACGGTTGGTCGGAAGTGTCCACAGGTGTAAAACTTACTTGTACCCGATCTTGACACAAATTTACGTATTTTCTACTGGCGTATCCAGTCTTTCTTCTTCCTCTTCTCTCTTCCCACCTTTGCACCCTATCTGGTGGCCAGTGTGCGTAATCCCTTTGGGGGTGCACTCTATCGTATCGAATGTTTTTTTGTGTGTTTTGTTTCGTTCGTTTTTCGTTGTTGCGTTTTCGTTTGAGTTCTCGTTACGTCGTCGCAAAATGCCTCGTTGTTTTATAAGAGACTTCGGGGAACTCTCTTTCAAGTAAGGGGAGTGTTAAGTCATTTTGCTATTTCAGATGCTTAATTGCATTTCACGCCGTTAGTTAGGTCATTTTGGTATTTTGAATAGCCGCCTAAGCTTAGAGCAGCGCGCCCGTATGCTAAGCCCTTTTAGCTCTTTATTTGGCTCCATCGCCTAATTCCAGAATCACGATTTCGCACATAGTTAGCCTAAAAAGCAGTATTTGTCGTCGGTTGGAGCTCTCCTCTGATGGCGTTTTTCTGAATTCTGAATAGCACGCTGTGGCGGCGTGATACCAGCGTGGCCCGCATTGGTTCGTTTCATTTAGCACGCTGTGGCGGCGTGATACCAGCGTGGCCCGGATTGGTTGGTTTCATTTCATCGCCTTGCGATTCGCTGTGGTTTAGTCACGTGGGGGACGCGGCCAAGGTGACCTTTTGCCAACGCTTCCCTGGGGCATTCAGCCGAGAGCCGTCGTTAAAACAAGAGGTCGGATAGTGTATGTGAGTTCGTGCGGCGCTCCCGCCATTATGGCGGGGGCGTCAGTCGTTTTCCCGTCGGGTGCTGCTTCAGCAGTTATGTTGCGGGCGTTTTCGCCTTGAAGGAGTCTTCCAGAGCCCGTGGCAGAGAGCGCTTGTGTGTGGTGGTGGTGATTCGAAATTTGTCGAGTGATCTTCGGCGTAACGTGGGTGTTTTGGAGCCCAGTTCCTGCTACTATTAGTGAGGGGTCGTGCCCCCTTCATCTCGACCTACGAGGATTTGGTTCAGCAGAACGAGTGAGGCCCCCATCATTTTCGTCGTCCCGTTGTACGCGTCTTGACGCGTCTCCCGTCGCCATTGAGGCGGTTATGCATTCACCCCCTTTCGCCGTTGTAACACCGAAGGTACCTACCACCTACGATTGCAGCTCGTCGCAACTCAGCTGTACCAGGCTCCCTCGCCGCCCACGCATTAAGGTATGTGCCTTTAACCTGATTACCGCTGTGAACGCGAGTGTTACTCATTACTACTCATTACTACGCTAGTGTATTCATTCAGACTGCAGACAGTTCAGGCCGTGAAGGCTAATGTAAATCGTCGCTGCCCTTGCATAAGGCAATGTGTATCTTTGTACCCATTCATTACTACGCTAGTGTATTCATTCAGACTGCAGACAGTTCAGGCCGTGAAGGCTAATGTAAATCGTCGCTGCCCTTGCATAAGGCAATGTGTATCTTTGTACCTATTATTGCTGTTCACTAATGTTCAACATCTGTCGTTAAGCTTAGAGCGCGCGTGCCAGCTGGTGCCCTTAATTATAGAGTAAGGTTAGATACAGGGCGACGCATTCTGCTACCCCATTGTAACTCGAAGTGAAATATATGATTGGTTAGTTAAGGGAACTATTGTTTGTTTCGGTTTGTGCATGTTCTGTTACAGATAGACGCCCCTTTATTGTACGAATTATTGTACGACGGAACGAGGAAGCTGTGAGCGTGCAGGTGAGTGGGACAGCTGCGTAGTCGTGGTCGGATGGACACCTAATCACAATCCTTGCTTAAGGCAATCCCGAAGTTGTTGTTTGACCTTGCAACTCTTGAATAATCTTATTGGCGGAGTATTTTTGCATGCTTCGCTCCCGTCTAACCGTCCAGGCCCGGTTAGCCGGGTTAAGACAGGCTTGGTGGCGCCCTCATAATTTCGACATACCCTGTATATATTATGCCACAACGCGCTTGCCCAGAACGTATCGTGTGACTCACGCCCGACTCCCTGAGCGTTCCAGCCGTGGCCTATTAGCCTATTTCGAACCGATCTCAGGGCAAGTGTGTCATGTTTTCAGGACTGATTCCGTGGTGCGATGCTCACCTTGGGTGGGTGTCGTAAAGTCCTTTTCATACCGTAACAAATGATGTGATGATGATGATAATGATGTAGATAATTTTTGATCTTATTGTTATGGGTATTTCGCCACACTACAAAATGAAAAATATTAAAACATGTTTTTTTTTCTTTCAATTATTTTATTCACTTAAGAAGATTCACATACCAATGTTAAAAGTTGTATGAAGAAAAAATTACTTATTGTTAAAGTATTTTGGGGTGTCCAACAACCCCACCATGCCAGTTACGTTGCTTTTTTCTTTTCTCGTTGGTTCAGTATGCCTCGTTTTCTAAGCGAAAAAAAAATGTTTTAATATTTTTCATTTTGTTGTGTGACGAAATACCCATAAAAATAAGATTATTATTGAAGCACCACAAAGAAGTTTTAGAGATAATCTCAATCATACTTGAAACAGCAACAATAGTCAGAAAATCTCTACAGCAGTAATGGAAGAACATGAGACTTGGTAGAGAACCATCACATGATCAATTAGATCATTTGTATATGCTATAGTTATTTTCCTCTTACCTTTTTTCGCTTGTACTCTTGCAGATGATAATCCGATCTGTTTTTATGTTTCTGGAAGTAGTTTTGTTCGTTTTATTTTATTAATTATTTCCTTGTTAAAGCAAATCGGGTAACTCCTAGATCTTGTACAAGCAACCCTTGGAACATATTGGTTCCAATGATGCGAATACTTTCTGCATTGTTAAATGCGTACGAGATATAATATATTCGAGAACTGATGTCGTGATTACGGCAAAGTTCAAAACCAAACCGAAACTAAACTTCAATGTTTGGGGCGGTTGAGTGGTAAACACACACTGCAAATTGTGGGGGTTTTCAACCATTGTGAATAATAATAATCCCAGTGAATGGCGTGAATGATTTATTATTTACCTGCACGTAGGGGTACTGTGACCTTCAAGGGTGGGTTCAGCTTTTGTTAAGCTTTTACTGCAATACAGAACAGGAATTTGTCGGGAATAACATATATATTTTCTCTTCCAAAATTCATTTTGAAAATGTTAACAGAAACGATATGAAGATGTGACTAATGAACTTGATTCGAAGAGTAATTTTGTTACGCTAGAATCCTCACAGCATTATTTTGACAGTTTAATAATAAACGTAGCTACCGTTTCCATAACTCTTGTTTTCCATGACTCCTTTAAGATACTGCGAAATCAAGATACTTTTCGAAAAAAACTTCAAAAATACTCACCCTTGGTATAGGATATACATAAGACATTTGCAAATTGTGGGTTTTTCCAACTGTTGTGAATAATAATCCCAGTGAATGATTTAATTCCTCTAAGGAATAGTGTATTATTTCTCTGCAGGTAGGTACTGTAACCTTCAAGGGTGGAGACAGCTCTTGTTTTAACTACAATACAGGACAGGAATATCTTGTTATTTACTCGGAAATGTCATCTAGAGGAACAACCGTAGAAATAAGTACTTTCAGACAGCCTTTCAGCACGTTTAAGATATATTGCTCCAAAAAATAGAACCAAACAGGCGTTTGTACCTACAAATGGCATTTTCGTTACATTTTCCTTAACTTCCGGTCTTTAGTAATCATTAGATATATTTTCTTTTAAATAACTCTGTATAATAAATAAATACTTGGCTATCATGCCAATACAGTACAATATTTTAATATTAACAAATTCAGAAACCACACCGAAGTGATTCAGATGCAGCAAAAATAAAAAGTACCGTTACGTAAAGCGGTTGCAATTACAAAAGCAAAATTGTATATGTTTAACACAAATAAAAAATCAATCCTACTCTGTCGTCGTTTACTATACACGTCGTAGGTGTGAAGCCCCTTGAAGCAATTCGTTTTTGTGCTTTCTGGATCTAATATAAGCAATTGAAGTGATCGACAGCGATGTGTTGATAATAAAACTCAAGACGGCGTGGAATTGAAGATTTACTATTAGCGTGGTAAACGAAGAGTATGATAATATGTCAGCGGAAAAAGCGTATTGGCATTGGCAGACCCCGAAATTTATATCTGCAACGTAAAGCGGGAATTGTGTACGATTGCGAATTTAAAAACTCCTCGACTTAACGAATACCTATGGAATTAAGGTAATTTATCATTAGCACTAGTATCGTAGAATATTTACTTATATAGAAATAAAAAATGTACAATCCCACGTTGAACATATTTTTTGGGCAAAATGTAAGTTATTTAGAGGTTTGAAAAATATTGAAATTAAATAAGTTGTTGAAAGTTGAATATTGCTAGTTGGTTATTATCCGATGATAATTTCAAACAGCCGCTTCCGCGAAAAAAAAAATTTAAACGGCAAAGTATACCCGTTGCAACCAGCTTCTGTTCCGCTGATTACATTTTTTCGTTGTACCTATCGACAAGCTTTCCCAGGACTATGATTTATATGCTAATTTTGTTGTACCTAGAAAAGTGTCGATAAAATACGAGGCTGTGCATGTAACCGTATTGATGAAAGATTACGCGGTGGGGCAAGTTTAATGTTTTGCGCACGAACGTTCCCATATTCCTGCAATTTGGTCACAGTATGAAGTATTTCTTACGTGCAGACGCAGGGAAATGCACCTCGCTAAACGCGGGTTGTTATAAGCTCTGCTTTTACTAAACTGGTCTTCCACCTATAAATAACATGCTCTTCCGCAGTTAATGTAAACATCTCTTGGCGAAAATGTCCATCATCAACGGCTTTTGGCGTTGTAATGCATTCGTTATTACGTTAAGAAAATACGGAATAAAAGACAATGGAAACCAGTTGTAGCAAATACCAAAGGGGATTTCAAAATGTACGTTATAATCGAAATGTTAAAAAATATTGCTATTCAAAAAGGAGCAAACGTTTATGCTTTATGGATACATACCGAATATTTTTTTAACTAGGTAGTATTCACTAATTGTTGTGGATGAAAAAACAATCAAAAATCATTAATATTCGGAAAAACCAAAAACTGTAGATCTTGTTTTTGGCTAATATCATACTAATTATACACCACTACTTAAACAGACTTTGTATCTTTTAATATAACCCAGATCCCCATCATTAAGGTCGAAAAACGAGCACCCTGTAGATATACTGCCGGATATATGAAACGTATGAACACGCAAAACCGTTCGGAAGAAAAGTGTCATCCATGTTTCCCTAGGCACTTTACGAAGTCTACGATGGAGAAGAGATAACATGCAACTGGACCATGCATTGCTATCCACATCTACAGCCAGCCAAAATGAATGCACTAATCTCTAAATGAGCTACGCTAAAATCAACAGTCCGGGTGAAATAAAGAGCTGTGGCGGTAACAGGGAGTGCTAGATTTCATTACTCAATAACTTCCAGCTGTTTGCGAAACAATCTCCGAGTTTGTAATGAAGTTAGTCTTTAAGAGCAATTAGCGCAAATTTGACGTAAGCTATCAAAAATGTAGGAGTATCTAATCATTACACCTATTTAATGAATCTGTTAAATCATTTATTGGCAAACTCGAGATACAGATTGTAAATATTTTAGCTTTAGTTCTAGGTAATTGGAAGTTTAAGTTTTATCTATAAGACAGAAAACTGGAAATTGAGAAAACTGGTGATGTAGATCGCCCCATAAAAAATTTCATTGGAAACTAAACTAATTGAAAAATATATAAATCTGAAAACTCCATAATATTCACACGCGTATTTCGTAGTCATTACAAAGGGGTATCAGAATATATATCTACGCAATCCTTTTTATCTTGAACGCTAACGATTTTCATTCCCCAGAGAATAACAATTCAAATAGTCCAAAGTGTACATGTTAACATATAAAAAGGGCTTTCATGATAAAAATTTAACGAGCAGGCATAATAAGTTGCTACACGAAGAATTTCTATAAATTAAAAATTAATGCTGAATAATTACTTATGAAAGACACTGTGATTCACGGTGAAATTGCCGTACAGTGTAGCAAAAGTTCTGCCGGCTAGTTCCTGACCAGGATGGGGTGGGTTATCCAAAACGCTACTAGTTCGAGTTGGTCCAAACCAGAAGACCTACAGCTGTTGGTGTAAATGCCTAAACCACATTATTGTTTCCATAAAACTGCAAATAAAAAGCAGAAATCGCTGTAACCCACTATTTATCTACACTGTATACAATTTGTTTCAAAACATGACATAATATTTGTGTCAACGACGACAAGTATACGATATTAGTGGTATATCATTCCCCAAATGCTGCGCATGGACTTTTCTTAAGCTGGTTGGAAGAATGTATAGAAAACCTACTGGAAAAACAATACCTTGTTGATCATCGGAGCTTTTCATATAGATTATAACAGTAATACTTATTATGGTCAACTGGTTACTGAAAAACCACGTTTAGCACATGAAAGTGCAACTCTAATTGATTATATTATATCAAACAACTATAGTATAAAACATCCAAATACATGTATAAATAAAATAAAAGATCATAACAACGGTAATGATGGAGAAACAAACCCCAAAAAATAATATAGAAATGCTAAAAATAAGATGTTATCAAAATTTGCATACAGACGAGTTAAGAAACTGGTTGTTTGATCATTATTGGGATGGAACATGCTCAGACGTTAACCAAGTTAGCACGGATTTTGTACAAATTATTTTAGAAGGCCTTGATAAATTTTGTCCATTTAAAATTCGCAAGAAAACAAACAACAGCTTCCCTAGGAAATGGATAACAACTGAAATACTGGATGAAATAAAGAAGCGTGATACTTATTCCGTTTAGCCAAAGATACAGGAAGCAGTGAGATATGGAATAGCTATAAAACTAGTAATAAAATAGTTGATAAAATAAGATTAGCTACAGAAAATTACTATTTTAATCAAATTGATGCAAACAAACACAACTCAAAATTGATGTGGAGAAACATAAAAAATCTAGTGGACTGCAAATCGTCAAATTCGCAAATAAAAATTGTGGCTGGAAATCAATTAATGTCAAACAACTTGGATATAGCAAATACATTAAATTCTTATTTTATTGACAGTATATCTGAAATAGCACAGAGTATACCTACGATGGATAATTTTAATGAAATATTAAAAAAATTGTTGTTCCTGAACAAAACCTTGAAAATTTCCAAGAAATTAGTATGAATAAACTAAATCAGGTGGTAAAAAGTCTATCAAATAAAGCAGGAACGGACGAGGGAATCACAGTACATACACTTAAAATAATAAATAGTGTGATTGGAAATTTATTTCTGGACGTCATTAATTTATCATTAAAAAAAGTATTTCCTGAAGAATGGAAAAAATCAACAATTGTTCCGGTACAAAAAAATAAAAACAGTACTAAGTGCAGTGATTATCGGCCCATAAACATGCTCCCGGTTTACGAAAAAGTTTTGGAAATTGTAGTGAAGGAACATGTTCTAAATTATTGCAATAAAAATAATATTATTACAGTGCATCAGTCTGGTTTTAGAGAAAATCATTCATGTGAAACCGCGCTCAAATTTGTGATTATGGACTGAACACAGCAAATGTTGGATGTTGGAAGTATTCTGTGGCAGTGTTTTTAGCTTTACGTCTTGCTTTTGAAACTGTAAATAGAAAACTGTGTTTATTAAAACTTAAACGTCTGGGTTTTATTGGCACTGTGTTACAACGGTTTTTTTCGTATCTGCAAAATAGAAGTCAAGTGGTTAGGGTAGGAACAAGCACATCAAATGTTCTTTTAAATGAACATGGAATTCCACAGGGTAGTGTGTTAGGAGTTATTTTATTCGTGCTATTTATAAACGACTTAGAATTACATATTCAATATTGTAAACTTCACTTATTTGCAGATGATTGTATGTTATATATTAGTGGACAAAATTTAGAAGATATGATAAACTTATTAAATGAAGATTTAAAAAATATGTCAAACTGGTTATGTGCATGTAAATTAAAACTAAACATGGATAAAACTAAATTTATAATACTCGGCAATAGAGCACTCTTAAATAAGTTGAGTAACAAGGTGATCCCTAAAATAAATTTAGATACACAAAAAATCGAACTAGTTAAAGAAAGTAAATATCTCGGATTTGTTATTGATGATATGTTATCTTTTAAAAGTCATGTAAATTACTTAGTGAAGAAAAATGCAAAAAAGGTAAATTATATAAACAGAACAACAAAGTATTTAAGCAGTTTTGGTAAACTGAAAATTTACAAATCTATTATTGCACCACATTTCGAATATTGCTCTTCACTTTTATTCACTCTATATGACTGTGATATACAAAAACTACAAAAAATACAAAATCGGGCAATCAGGGCAATTTTAAAATGTAATTGGCACACTCCTGTTCGAGATATGTTAAACACCTTAGAATTAATTAGTGTTAAACAAAGGATAGCTTGTAATACTCTTGTGTTCATACATAAGGTTTTAAGCGGCAAACTGCCAAATTACTTACCAACCAATATTAAATATGTCAGCGACATACATGGTCATTTTACTAGAAACTGTAATAATGTATATATAGGAACTTTTAAAAATAACAGCTTGTATAAATCTTACATAGGAAAAGGATTTACATTATATAACAGTCTACCACCAAATATAAAAAGTATTGAAAATGTATCAGAGTTTAGAGTGGTTTGTGGAAAATTTGTAAAAGAAAATGTTAGTTAAATTGTAAATGTTAATTATTTTGGAATTCGATTAAGCATAAAAATATCTAATTTACTATTTAATTAAAATTAAGTTTGTATTTTTTGTACACTGTACTCAAATAGCTTAAGCTAATAAAGTTCATTTATTATTATTTTATTATTAACGGAAATATTCAAAATGAGGCAAAAAGGAATGACGAATGTTCACACTTTATATTAAAGGTTTATATTAATCATGATATATATTTTAATGTATTTGTAGTGCTGTCATTTTATCTGAAGGTTTTACTTTGTTGAAATTCTAATAATCGTGACGTTAATTTTATCTTATTTTTTTACTCGCTGTGAATGTAAAATTTCTGTGTATGTTAAAGTGTTATGCATGTACACAGTTCTATTGGCAAATAAACTGAATAGAGAGTAAATTTGTGTACGATTTTTCTTGCAATTATTTACACGAGCACACGTCTCCCAACTATATGAAAACCGGGCGAAAACGAAGTGCGGATGCTAACATCCGCATGGGAAATTATTTTATTTTAACGACCGAGTATTTAGTACAGAAGGCTTTGTGCGTTCGATTAGTTGTACTACACTTCAATACTGTCATTGAACGCAGGTAAATAGTTGAACCATTACAAAATAATAAATATAACTAGATAAAATTCGTCCAGGGGCAAAACTACACACCAAACTGCTGCGAAAGTTTTGTTCCCATCAACGAAGTGACGCGGAGCCTCATTGTGTTTTCTTGTTCAACGAATCTGCGATTTTTGTGCGCTTGTGACACGATTTTTATGGACGGAACGTTCTCGTACTGCACGCGCTCTTTTACGCAGTTGTTTACAATTCACGGGTACAGAAATGGGCATTACGTGTCCCTTGCATTTTGTTTGATTGGAGACAAAAGTGCAGCATCCTACGAGGCCTGCTTTCGCGAAATCGTTACCGAGTGGCGGAAAAGTAATGCAAGCTTTAATCTCTTGAAGATCGTGATTGACTTCGAGCAATCGATCCATCGTGCCGCAAACAACGTTTGGCCAGAGGCTGATATCGTGGGATGCAGATTTCACTTGAGCCAATCGTGGTGGCGCAAAATTCAAGAACGTCGATTGGCTGCTGATTGCAAGAATCAATCAGAGATTGGGAAGTTTTTGAAAACGTTTGCTCTGCAGTACCTACCACCCACCGAAGTAGGGGATGCTGTCGCGTTTGACCTTGGAGCCGTACAACCCGAAGATCAACGCGTCACAAGGTACTTAGATTACCTAGTTGACACCTACGTTTCCGAAGAGGCACTTTTTCCCTCATCTATCTGGGTATCACCCTCAGCAGAGATGTGTCGAACGACTAATGCATGCGAGTCGTTCCACTCTCATTTCAATAAAAACTTCGGCAATTCCCATCCAAATCTGAACATCTTTGTTCAAACTCTCTCGGAGTATCAGACCGAAACTTACGTCAAAATGAGGAGCATCGACTGCAAGAAAAAAGTGAACCGTAAAACGTTGAATAAACAACAGTTTTTAGAAGTCCGTTTGTCCGCGTACAAAAACGGATCTATAAATAGACCGAGTTTCTTGCAGCAAGTATGCCATCACTTTATTTGGCGATTAAAAAAAACCTTTTAAAAAACAAAAAAAAAACAAATATCGAAAACGTGCATGTTATTTGTCTAAAAAAAAGTGGTAATAAGCTTTTCCATCATGTTTAAACACGGCGAATATATATTTAATATGTATATTTCATCAGTCCCAAGCCTGAATAAAGTGTGAGGGAAAATGATGTGATTAGCTGTCGATTAATGTCAATATTAATTTTATGACCCCGCTGTAGTTTACATACGTCCCAAAAACTACCTGAACGGTGCCCGCTGCAGTTTACGTACCCTCACTAATGAACCGCTGCAGTTTACAAACGCCGGCAAGAACTGACTCCTATGATTATACGCTGCGGTAGCGAATGGCTGCTAAATCGCACTAATAAAGAAGCAGAATTTCCAATACACGTACTGGTGACGGATGAATGCTGTTTTACTAGGAATGGTGTTTTCAACTTGCACAATTCTCACATATGGGCTGATCAAAATCCGCACGCGAATAGACAGAGTAGCTTTCAGCAGCGTTTTAGTTTGAATCTGTTGGCTGGTATTTAATAGGGCCTTACGAATTATCATGACGGCTGTCCTTCACATTTTGGTCATGCTGTACGAGATTTACTCGACACCATCTTTCCACAAAGATGGATCCGTCGGGGTGGATTCATCTCATGGCCCCATGCAGTCCAGGTCTCATCCCAATGGACTTTTTCTTACAGGCTTTTATAAAATAATTGGTATGTGCCACCGAAGTTGATCGACGAATTGAGCCGTCGCATCAACGGCAAGAGTATCGAAAAACTAGATTCGTCGAGCGCAGAATTCCGTTGAAATGCAGGGTCAGCAATTTCGAACACCTAATATGAATGTGTTTGTTATGGTGAATTGTTTGTAGTTTATTGAATAATAAAATTGTAATTTATCAAATAAACGTTTTTTTTTATTTAAAAATCTGATGTAATACACGCACACAACTTCCTTTTACAGTGATCTTATAATTAGGCAAAAATTTGATTTTAAAATTTTTAGCATGTCAAAAATTTTCAAAAATTACAAATTCTGCAAAAACGGTACAAAATAGAGCGTTAGTTGAAGAGACAAATTTTCTCTAGAATTTTAATCTGAATTCAAAAATGTAATAATATACCGCGTGTTCTATTTAAAATAAGAGTTAATAAAAAAATAGAAAAAAAAAACAGAAAACCATTTTAGAAGTATTCAACTGGAAAATCACCTATCTCATATCAATACACATTCAAAATGTAATAAAAATGTGAAGTTTGAAAAAAATCGTTAGAGCCGTTTTTGAAAAAATCGAAAAAACTGAAAAATCACAAGAGTAAACACCTACTTCCGGTTATGCGATTTTCTTCAAAAGCTTGCTGTCGCATCTACATGAAGTTTCAACGCCATACCTCTTTTCGTTTTTAAGATATTCTGTAAAATACGTTTTTTGGGATCAGCGGACTCCAAAACGTGAAGATCTGTTGAAAACTCAATTTCGAATTTTTGGGGTGAATCCAATACTTCCTTTATTGTAAAAGGAAGTAAAAAGATATCTTACTTTTACTGTGTTTTCTGTATAATTTAAAATTAAACTACCTTAAGAGAAAATTATCAGGTGTTTCTACTGAAACGAAAAAGCAATTATATTCTTTCTAATTTTTCCTCATTAATAACAGGGGCATTAAATACGTGGGCACTAATTGACAAGAATTTTAAACTGCTATTATTTTTGGCATTGGGTTTTGGCCAAGTTTATTACGAAAATAACTTTATTTTCGTCCCCTCTAGATGCCCTTTCAGTCTCCTCCGTACGTTATGAAACACCATGTATATGTAAAAACCAAAGAGGGTGAACTAATAGCAAATGATGAAGAGATACTCGAAAGATGGAAAGAATATTTCGAGGAACTGCAAAAAGAGAGTAACAATGAAGAAGAAGTAAAAGAACACGAAAAGGACAGCGAGTACTACGGCCTGCACCTAAAAATAGTACCACAATGTAGAGAAGAAGTAGAACAACGGAGAAGACGAGGTGACTGGGCAGAATAAAAATTACAGATGGCTTGAAAAACTCAATAATATACATATACCATATACAAGAAGAAACAGAACAAGTCGGAACGCAGCATTTACAGAGGAATATCTTTATTATACAGGGTGCCCGGATTTCGTAGGGACAACATGGGTAACTTTTGTATTTGAAGAGATAGAGAGATGGTTAAATTAGCAAAAAGGTGCAGGTTTGAGAGCTCATTAAGAATCCATTTTCAAATTTTACTTGTCATTTCCCACTTGTCTAAAATTTAAAAAAAAACAAAATCTTCTCATTTCTTTTATTTGCCGTAACTTTTTTGTTACTTAAGATATTGAGATGCGATTTGAACTAATTTGCATGGAAATTTAAATACTTTTATTGTCACTTAATAAAACCAATTTTATTTGTGTAAATTTTTAGTAATCTAACCTAACCTCAAAATTTTAAATTGGTACCGTGCAATTTTTTTTTCCCTTTTAAGAGAGTATTTTTTTATGAACGCAATGATGTATTACATGATATGGAAACTTCTTCAAAATTTTGAAAAACTGAGCTTATTCTTTTTACAGACAGAATAATCACTAGTGCTATGATCGCAATAATTTTGTTTTTTATTTATTACGTTATCTGTGAAATTATGTTTTGAAACAAAAAGCACGCTTATCATCATACGTGCCTTCCAGTAGTGTCAGTGTGTTCCGTATGTTTGACGTGTAAGTTCTATGTTCTTGTAGCACTTGATATACGCACAAAATATATCATATTTTAAAAATTTTCCATTATAAGTTGAAGTAATAACACTTATTAAGTGACAATAAAAGTATTTAAATTATCATGCAAATTAGTTTAAATCGCATCTCAATATCTTAAGTAACAAAAAAGTTACGGCAAACAAAAGAAATGAGAGATTTTGTTTTTTTTAATTTTAGACAAGTGGGCCATGACAAGTAAAATATGAAGATGGATTCTTAATGTGCTCTCAAACCTGCACCTTTTTGCTAATTTAACCATCTCTCTATCTTTTCAAATACAAAAGTTACCCATGTTGTCCCTACGAAATTCGGGCACCCTGTATACGAGAAACCGAAGAACCTATCAATGTATAACAGAAAATTCCAATAGAACAAAACAAGCTCTACACAGATCATCATCATCGATAGCTCATTCTATCCATTGTCGGATATACGCCTCCCCGCGTGTTTTCTCTTTTCTAACTAATAATATTGCTTTTATATCGTCCGTCCGTCTTGTCTGTGGTCGTATCTGCTCCCCTTATTTTCCCGAAGTCGCCATTTCATGACTCGACGCGTCCATCTGTTGCCTTTTATTCTTCCAATGCAACTCAGTTCCATCTCAATGTGCATACACGTTGTGTGACGACTACTACTTTTAATTTCCATGTTGGTTATGTGATCTCGTAGTGTAACATTTAGCATTTCGCTTTCCACTGCTCTTTGAGTTTTTTGTAACCTATCTATATTGCTATAGCTCACCAGTTGAACTATGCCTTAATTAATTCAATGTCTTAAATGTTAAACGATAATTGCTTTTAAATCGAGAGCTCTTATTTTCAGGGTGGGTTCGCAAAAATCTAGTTCTCTATTAATTGAAGTTTTAAAATTGTATTTTCGAAATCTTTGGCTATCAATGACACACAACGCCAAACTTGACTTTTGACAATTGACAATTGTATCTTACATTAACACATTTATTATTCAATTCACCTACGTAAGTACTATATCAACTTTATATTATCACTTTCTTTTATTGACAGTTATTCAAAATGCTTTCTCAACTTATCTACACAAACCTCTATAACTGCTCTAGCTTTCACTGCAACATCCAACAAATACGGATCCTGACGTCGACAGACTGCAACACCTACTGCCCACTTCACAAACAGCAAAACCTATGATGGTCTGTGAATCCTTTCAACTACATCCGTTCTGTCAAACCAACACCTCTGCTCCCA
This sequence comes from Agriotes lineatus, assembly GCA_940337035.1. NCBI lineage: Eukaryota > Metazoa > Arthropoda > Insecta > Coleoptera > Elateridae > Agriotes > Agriotes lineatus. The sequence continues at coordinate 13,103,145 of OW679202.1, forward strand.
AAATCCAGTCCTGGTTCCTCCTGAATGTCACTGTCACACGAACTAACTCCTGGTAAGTTGCTATATTATGATGTTCCAAATCTAACTTTGTTCCCTTTTTTGCAGATAGTCCGATGTCTCTTGTAATACTCACAGAATATACAAATCAAATAATAACTTGTAAAAACCTCTACTAATATATTGTACGTATGAATAAATCCAAATCTCTTCAACTAATATAACATTCTGTATTCTATATCTCCAATTAACTGTATATGTATAATTTCTTCATTCACTTGATGTCTCAGTAAATTCTATTTTATATTTCACCTGTTTGACCCCGTAGATTTGTTTAAAGCCTTTTTTTAATTTGTCATTACCAAAACCAACACAAATTAAGGCATAATTTCTATTTTTATTTCACAAAATTGGTTATTTCAAAATTACATGTATGTTTTCATGAGTTGTTTTACAGTAACTAACTAAACAAACTTCTATCCCTATTAGATACAATTCTTAGTGCACACTTCCTATATTTTAAAATAATACTATTACAGGATATTCATTCCGATTATTATTAACAAATACATTTGTCTAATGTTACCTTGGTTTGTTCTTTATTGACATTAAATACAATCAATAAGTTTATTAATTTCAATTAATATCGCACTATCAAATGGCTCCTTTCGTTGTATCAATTACTTTTATTATTCATATTCGAAATTTTACACCCATCAAGATGTAATTATTGTAACCTTCCAAATTTATTAGTTTTGAATATTTCTTTCTTATGATTTATTATACTACGTCATGTATCATAACAATATATAATGCTCTTATTGAATAACCACAGTATATTTACACATTCAGTAGGGACACGAGCATATCTCCACTTTCCGCAGATGTTTAGTACGCATGCGTTGAAACTGGCGGTCCTTCGACGGATACCCGCAGGATGGCGCCCTCAGTACTCTCTGATCAGAGCCAGTAGATATAGAGAGTACCGCCATGTCCGCCATGTTTGTTCCTTTGTCATATGCGTCACTTTGAGGTTAGTAACACAATTCCGTCAACGTGACATTTATTGGCAATCCGAAATTTTACTTAAAATTGGCAAGACTGTAAGTCTATGTCAAATTCGAGGTTAGTAGGTTAGGTTTTGTTTGTTATTTGACACAAACTGATGGAAAACATAACCTGATAACCTCGAATTTGACATAGACTTACAGTCTTGCCAATTTCAAGTAAAAATTTAGACATAACTCAATCAGTCATTGCTGATAGGAACAAAAATGGCGGCGATGGCGGCATTTTCACGGATCAAAGAATGGCGGTACTCTCTATATCTACTGGCTCTGTCTCTGATTAGAGACCCTAGAAATGAGAGACTGGCCATTTACCGGAAGTAACTAGATTCCCCTAGCGAAATGTTGGTGGCAGTGGTCCCGAAAATGGCGACCGTGTCAACTCAGCTGTTTTACAAGATTTGAGCGTTTCAATTATAGTCCATTTACTTGACATCTGCACTGTCAAACTGACATTATGCACCACTACTATTTTTCACATTTTAACAATTAAATTACTGTACAGTCTATTAAAAAACACATTATTTTTGAGGTAAAGTCAAGATTTTTTTTTAAATTTTGACACTGCAGTGCAGATGTCAAGTAAATGGATTATAGGTATTGTTTTGTGATTTCAATCAATGTAAGTTGTGTGAGTAACTACTTACTAAACAATAATAATTTGTATTTGTACTGGATATGGACAACATGGTTCATTTCTAAGAACCGCTCGCTCACTAGAATGAACTAGTTCTTTTTTTATAGCTCACCAGCTTTCCTGCACCCCTTTGGAATTTTTCACCGCGATTCTGTATCCCGCTCCCGCATACAGTATTCACGTTTGAAAGGGGCCTAATAGAAGATATATTAAAAATTACAGATTTCCTAACCTTACTCCACATAGTAAATAAACAAGTTAGTACTCATATTTAGCTGGAAAATTGTAAATACCAGTAAATATATAATGTGAAAGTAATCAATAATTCACGTTTGTATTTTAGAAAATGCCACCTTGCTACTGAGCTGGTTAAATGAAATAAATTAGATAGCATAAATAAAAACAGCAGTCTAAAGGGGGAAATAGCATGTTAAATAAAAAGACGCCGCAACGTGGAGCTATAACAATATTAATTTGTAGTCAAGTTACCCCAATACCATGCACAGTATCCCCTTCAAAAGCAATAACAGCGTTGGAACAGAGAATTGAAGCATTTTGAATAATTATTCAATGTAGAATGATACTACTGGACTATTTGTACTCTTAGGTCAATGGCTCACAACGGTTGAGGTTGAGTGAAGTGTGAACCGTGACCTTTACGGCATATCTTACAAAATTATATTTAAAATTAGAGGCCCTGCATACCTTATAGATAGGTATTAAGAAATGCCATAGTAGTAAACAGAAAATGAAGTGTACCAGTCTGATCTGATTGATAAAACCATTTAAATGGGTAAAATATCATTCTCATTACCCCAGAAGAATTTAAACTATGAAAAATTCATGCAGAGATACGCACATTTATGTGAATCAACACACAATTTCGATTTTACCAAACTGTCAACGCCAGATCTCCTTGTTGCGGCCGCTAAACTACTCTCTAATGTTCGTTATGAATCTCCAGTTGCAGTTATTGCAGTAAACATTCAAGTAATGTATTAAAGATAACTGATTAATATGCAGTTTGTAGTGATTTGGATTAGTATAATTGAACGCGTTAAGTGGGAAGTCGTCCAAAGTATGTGGAAGTATCTCACTGATGTAACTACGAAGATAGACAATGAGCAAGCACCATGCGATGGCATCCCACCATATAGCAGGTCCTTGCTGAGGTCGACTATAATCAACTAATCCTTTGAGGAGAAACTTTACTCCATAATAGCGTTGTTTGATGACAAACAGGGATATAATAAAGTGTGGCATGATAGTCTCTCATACTACATTCCTCTCAAATCATACCTAGAAGAACCGCACTTCCATATGAAACACGATCAACTGCAAAGAAAACACAGCTTTAGCTTTTATCAATAATGTACCATTGTCAGAAGTGGAAAAAGTTAAATATCTCGATATAAAGTTGAACAAGGACTCAAGGTCTCAAGTGGAAAACAGATATATGGTGTAAAAGGAAAAAACGTGTTACAAACTGTCCATTCCAGTAGCAACAACGTAGGCTTCCCAGTTGGACTTAAACAGCTCAAAACTTTGGCGAATCTCACCTGTATCCACCTGCAATGGCTTTGGCCATGGCACATTCGAAGAACGAAGAACTACATGCGGTACTTTCTGCTGCTTTCTTCTGCAATTCTTGTATTTGGCTGATTACCAACTGCATTTTTTGCATCTGCAGAGCTAAGAAAATATTGTTCCAATCCTTCCATCTCGAATTATGTAAACTACGTACAATTTTAACCTAATTTTGCAAGTGTATTTAACCTCTAAATTAGGTTGTCGGAAATTTCAAGTTTCTACAGCCTACACACAAGTAAAGTATTTTGTTGAATATAAAATTTTGTTTAGTCAATACACATTTTGTCTATGTAATTTTGCAAGCGTGATGTCTCAATTTATGAAAAACTTCATGTAAATCTACCAAAGGATGTCTGCCAAATTTCGACCATTTGATAATATGTACTTATCTGCCTCGCAAGCTCGGCTGATAACCCGTCCAGCCTCGCCACATAAAGTATAACTTTTGCTCCTAATAACATAATATACTATTTTAAGAGTAACTTCCTTTATACATTTAAGTTTGAAATTCCCGCCATATTTGAGAGCACACCATTGGCGCCGCCATTTTAGGGACCAGGTTCGCGTCAACCAATCAGGCCAGCGACGGCCAATGGCCAGTCTCTCATTTCTAGGGTCTCTATCTCTGATTACAGTGGCTATATACAAGACAGTGTGGCCATAGGGATGTCTTCGCCGCTATTGGTCGACGCGAATATCCGCCATTAACAGGCAAAATATTTAGTTACTTTTAAGTTGTTCTCAAAGAGGTTGGTAGAACCTGTTCATTTGGTTATGGAAGAAAATAAAACCTTTCAAATCTGACAATTGTAAATTGTCAGTGTCAAATAATTCATTAGCGTCACAAGCGGGTCAAATTTTATCATCTATTGCCCTGAAAAACTAATATTCTGAACAGTATTTAAATGTGACAATTTATAATTATGCTATTGTTGTAATAGCACAAGATGCGTTCGACTTGCAATATATGATAAAGAGATTACATCGGTGCTACGATAAATGGGGCCTTAGCATAAGTTTAGAGGAAACTGAGTATTTAGTAGTCAACTCGAAAGCACAATATCCTTTATCTAATAGACGTGTCTGTCTGGGACGCTGTTTTGTCCGGGACGCTGTTTTGTCCGGGACGCTGTTTCAGCAGCCAAACCGTAAGAGATAGAGAAAAAAGTTATGAAAGTTATATGTTTGGAATGGTCATGTCAGGTCAGGAACCGAATTTCAGTCACGTGACACTTCCGGTTTTCGAGAAATCACAAAAAGACCGTTTTTCAAATAGAACGCGTATTAAATAAAAACTGTTTCGGCCGCCAAACGTAGCTGCGACCCTCTGCGCCTTAAATCCTCGATCGGTTAGGCAACCACTTTGACACCTTCCAGGTCTGGGTGGTTGCCTAACCGATCGAGGTTTGAAGGCGTGTTAAATGAGACATTTGTCTCACTGGACTGCTAGTGAAGTATTAATAAATGAAGATGTCGCAGTAAGACAAGTAGAAAGGTTTAAATACCTCGGTGCTACAATACAATCGATGAAAAAGGTTTGGGAACAGAAGAGATCAGAACTCGAATAGTACAAAGTACTTAAAATCAATTTGATGGGACAATACTATCTCTAACAAAAACAAAAAAAGAATAGGTAAAGTAATGGTAGAGTCGGTGCTATGTTATGGCAGTGAGGTATGGACTGTAACAGCGGAAATGAAACGAAGACTAAACACAGTTCAAATGGACGAAAAAGCGCAAAGATATCGAGACGAGATAGAGTGACGAACGAGGAAATAAGACGCAGAATGGAGGCACCAGAATCAGTTGTGGACAGAATTGGAGAATGGAGGAGACGACGTGGCTTATGAAGATCTTTAAATGGTCGCCGCCGGTTAAGAAAAAAAGAGGTAGACCACGCAAACCGTGGAATGAGGGTATTCGGAGAGCCATGGAGGAACCTGGAAGAAGACCAAGCACAGAACAGGGAGGTTTGGAGACAGGGAACAGGAAGACGGCATTTAGCTGTATTGTAAACTAGCATAACTGAAACCGGTTGTAAACTTCATGTAACACCTTAAAGCACTACGAACGAACGCCAATGAGAAATGTCAATGTCCAAAAATAACACTGTACGTGTAACTAACATCAACTAGTTAAAATAACTAGCACCAAAATAATGACCACTCAAAAACGTTCGATTATTTCGAAAGGCACTGTATATCTCTACGCTCAAATTTGCCTGTTAATGGCGGCCAACAATCGTATGGCCACACTGTCTTGTATATAGTCACTGTATCTCTGATCCATGTCTCTGATTTTGACATAATTTTGAGATTTTGATGGTTAGTTACATAAATAAAACTCATAAATAATGAAAATGCAAAAGAGGTCGCTTATAGGTTGCATTTTGGCATTTTGAAGACTTTTGTTTCGGAGTAACTTCTTCTACGCGAAGACTATTAAAAGCAACCTGCAGTGCCTGCACCTTCTTTGGTACATTTTTAATACTGCATTTACAGATTTACCATTAAAACCACAAGATAGAACAATTTCTTCTGAAACTGAAGTAATTTTGAAAAGATGAATATACAAAGAGCAGTATAATTTAAGAGCTTTTGGCAAAACATTTCGCAATCATGTTTTATTAGCTAATAAAGTTTAAGCAATTAAGTCCATTTCGTTTCACTCAAAAATGTGATATGTTCAGTTTTTCTGTAATTTTATATAGATTTTACAACGCAATTAGTGTGCCAAGAAGTGTCAGATTCTAAATTAAATTTGTAATTTTTGTTTTATGCAATGTAAACGTACAGTTTTTATATTCGTATAGTAAATAGTAGTATTCACTACTCGTTTCGTGAAAAAACGGTACATTCATATCTCAAAATATAGATGTTATGCGATATGTTTAGAAGTTCAGTATTCGAATAAAACGCGGCAGAGAACATTGCGCCATCTATGGCATTATTCACGAAGGCCCGCCAGCACCGCCATTCTGTTAGAAACTTGGTAAGAAAACATCAAAGGCGCCGACACCGTCGTGTCCCTACTGAATGTGTAAATATACTGTGGAATAACCATGTTTCTATTCCCTATGTGAGAACCGGTAGCACGTACTGGTGAATGGTTCCTGCCTTTAGTGTATTTAGTAAAATAGATCTTAGTATACAGGGTGTCCGGGAAAATGTGGCAAATCTCCCGGATATGAAAAAAAAACACGTGAAAAGAATGCTACAAGTTCATATAAACTTTTTTCGTATAGGCCTCCTCTTCGGAGATACGGGCTCTCAAAGAGCTCCAATGGAATCAAGTGTTTTACACATAATTATTGAACCACCAGGTATATTCCAATTTTGTTTTAATATGATGTATACCATGTAAGACCCTTCAAATTACTATGCAAGAAAGTGTTGTGAATTACTCACAGCTGCAGAGACGGACTAGCTGTGACACTCATGACCCCATTTTTTATGCCCTGTATTATAAGAACTTTGGACGTTTTTTACATACTTTTAACTATTGACTAAAAATTAAGTACTCTTCATTCATGTCGCTAATCTTAACCGTTTTCGAAAAGACGTCATTTTATTTACACTGTTAGTCCCCTAACTTCTGTCGGCTTGAATAGAAAAAGAGAAATTTTCCCCTGTCGCCAACATAGTTTCAATAAAAAGTTACACTTTAACTGCTTAGTTAAAAACTTCGGAAGAGGATTTAACTTTTTATTGAAACTATGTTGGTGACAGGGGAAAATTCCTCTTTTTCATATTCAACCCGACAGAAGTTAGGGGACTAACAGTGTAAATAAAATGGTTTGCGGAAAGTTCGTTCCCCACATGTCCGTTCCCCACATTTCGTACCCCACATTTCGTTTCCCGGACATTTCGTCTCCTCACGTCTCGTACCCGGAAACTTCGTTCCCGAGCGAGCTCAATTTGTCTCCTACATTACAGGGTGTTGAAAAACAAGTGCAGCGATCGAAATGCAGTTAGAAAAATGAAAGATATTTTAATTAATTTATTTAATATAATAAACATATACTATATACAGTATGTCCCCGGATTGAGTTTACAAAAGGGAATAAAATGTTATTTTTAGTTTTACATAAAAATGTTATAGGAATTAAATTTCCTGATTGGTTTGTAGATAATTTTAAGAAAATTTTCAGTTTTTCAAAAACAAGTCGGCCTTTACGGTAAGAACTATTTGCTTTTCAGGTAAACGACCCTTGTTATTCATGATACGACAAAATATTACTAAGAAAAGTTGTTTAGAATAAGAAATTATGGCCCTATATAAAATATCAGGAAGATACTTAGATTAAACCGACATTTTTAATAAATACAATTTATTTTGTTCTTATAAGTGTTATAATAAACAATTAAAATATCTTTTGTTTTCTAACTGTATTCCGATCGCTGCACTCGTTTTTCAGCGCCCTGTAATCTAGGAGACAAATTGAGCTCGCTCGGGAACGAAGTTTCCGGGTACGAGACGTGAGGAGACGAAATGTCCGGGAAACGAAATGTGGGGTACGAAATGTGGGGAACGAAATGTGGGGAACGAATTTTCCGCATCCCAAATAAAATGACGTAGTAAGAATGAAGATCGATCGAGGTCCAAAAAAGGCATACGACGGGAACCCAGAACGGACGAGGAGACGCGCCGGCCTCTGAAAATATTGATTGAAGACGTGGAAGAAGACATACGAGTTATGAGAGTGAGAGGATGAAGGAAAACTCTAGACAGAAAAGAATGGATAGCAGTTATTGAGAAGGCTAAGACCCTAGATAGATCGTAGAGCTAACAATGGGTAGATGCATAATTGGCAACCGAGACCAAAGATCAAAGAGTTGTATTTAGAACATAAGACACGGCATAAAACCACTTCATTTACACAAACGACAAAATAAAACACCAATAACGGTCTTATATATTATATTTGGTGGCCGAGGATTCGAAATAGACTATTCCTTTCAGGCAACCCCAGAGAAAAAAATCTCAGGGTGTCAAGGCCCGATGATCGAGGAGGCTAAGCCATTGGGTCGCCTTTTCTGATCCACCGATTCGATCTACAAATATTTCTGGTAAATATCGCAGCACCCTTCTACAAAAATGCGGTAGTGCTCCGTCATGTTGATACCACAACTTTACGCATGTCTGAAAGTCAACTTATTCCAATAGTAGGAGTAAGTCATTACTTAATAAATTAAAATAACTCCCACCCGTTAGATGAATCCCCAAAAAATACGAGCCTATGACGTCGTTTCCCATTATGCCTATGTACACGTTGAGAGGCCATTGTTTTTGGAAATTGAATTGTAGTGCCCAGTGTGGGTTTTCCGTAACATAATGGTGCAATATTATGTCAATTGACTACACTGCTGTTCTTAAAGGTTGCCTTATCGGTGAAAGTAACATTATTCATCATTCATCATCATCATTCTCATCCATGTTTTCCATCATAATTAAAACGCAATTTCTGTCCATATAAGTTATATTTTCTACTTCTTGAAATACTATTAAAACAGACACCTTACCTTTGTAATAAAATTGATTTCACGAAAATCTACCTAAATTCTCAATGTTTATATTTTAGATTTTTAAAATTGCGATTTTGTAACGTTAATTTCAACATTTAATTTTCACTAGCACGTTTGCAAAGGATTGGTTTAGTTACTTAAGTTTTTCGAAACACTATACATTTTATATAGTAGTTGTTTCTTCAGTATCTATTTTCGCCAGGAACAGAATTACAGTTACTTCAACTATTGTTCTTTAAATTAGTTGTGCCGTTGCACTTGCAATATAATTAAACTGCCAAGATACGCTGTAAAAGACCCGTTTGTTGTACCTCTTTTAACACGATATAGAATGATCAATCAAAAACCGTATTTCCATGTTCCAAAAATTTCATATTCTGTTACAACGAATTGCATTTTTTGATATTCTTGCTCCCATCGTCTCTTTCTTTGTGTTTAAATAACTGTCACTTTAACCTCAAAGCTCGTTAAAGTGCTTCCGGTAACTATCCCACAGTCATTGTGCGCGAAAACAAGAAGCAAAATTTAAACACTTTCCATCAGCTCTGAAGGGTACGAATTTAATTTACCGCCATGGTAATTTTGCGGAACCTTGTTTGTTAACAAAGTCAACTTCATTTAAGTTATCAGAAACTCGTGTTCATATTAAAGCTGCAATTTAACTTATAATAGAATTATATCGAATTAATCGTAAACACAATCTCAAACATAATCTCGATTCTGCCAAAATCGAAGAGAAACCGATACTGGATCTGCAGCGTAATTAAATGTCAACAAACGCAATCAGAAATAGGCGAGAACTTTCTACGGATCAAAATGTATATAAGTTTTGCCATTCGTGGTTTGCTTGTTATTAAACGCACACGGTTCGATTAAATTTAGTATAAAATTAATCGTAAATATGGAAGCATACAAATTATTAATTCCAGGATCGCTATGTATATTACAGTAACACGGTGAACACAATGGCGTGTTATACCGAATGTTATCAAAATCGATGAGACCATTTTCTTGTTATAAGCAAAATTGATTTTTTAAAGAACTGCAAAGCAGAATACTAGTTTACTGAAACGCAATCTGTGGTTAAAAGTAATATAATTTCTAACTAGACCATCTGTAATTTAATGAAACAACGCACTTCTTGGAACATACTAATGCAGACACTATTACAGCATTATCTAAAAATCTGCATATTTACAAAAAAATCCAAATGGTCTGACTCTTTTATTACACTAACATGACTGGGAATCGGACCTCAGCTTGTCATCTATTAAGAATAAGTATTTAACAATGCTCAAGTGGTCAAAGATTCGGGTTGTTAACATCTGGCCTTTCTCTCTGTGAAAATATGTCACAAGGATATCAAAATGGTGCCGTGCAAATGGTTCTGCATGCAAATTAATAAAAGTGCGTTCAAATTTGGCCAGGAAAACTTTTTGAATTTTGATATAACTACTAGACCCCAAAATTTGCTTAAAACAAAAGGTGACGAAGTATACAACACCAAGTCATTGCTTTGTTTATAGCATTGAGAAAAACTGTTGCAGATATTTAGAGAACTACAGTTATTCGTACCCTTTGCGGTACCTGATAAGTTTGCCCCGTCTATTAGGTTTTCATATTACTTCGGCGCAACCTGCCGAGAGGTCTCATGATACTGGATAACTTTTGTGAAAACGGCAACCGCTTTGGTGTTAAATATTAATTCAAAGAACTGAAAAGCTTTTGGGCAGAATCTGTTGCGTTTCTTTGTATGGCTTTGTCAAATTGTATTCTCCTTTCTACTAATATATGTTAAGCGGTAACGTAACTACCCTGTGGGTATAGTCTAGGGAAATGTATACTTGCCTGCCGCGACAGAGAACACAAGTTCGAATCTTGCTCCGAGAAGATTTTTTTAAAAGTTATCCAAAGATGCGGATGCAAATGTCTATCCTTTATCACCTTTAAATCTGAAATGCTACATTATCGGCGCTCTCTTCCCCATTCGCACTCTCCGCAAGCGGTAGGTATTGATAAATCGTTAGTCGATTTTAAATCGATTTCCTTCGTTTAAGCAATAGTTGATTCCCGTCTCTCTTGCAAATTCTCTTTAGCCGAAATAGTTGCACATATGGCCGCGATCATATATATAATGATAACAGCCATACCACACTGATAGCACCATTTTAACAAATTACGAAGCTAATATAATGTCCCAAAGAGCGGATGGTATAAATCACTTCATCTGAACACCGTGTCGAAAAAGAGCTTGCAGCTTCTCATCTAGTTTTAATTAATACTTTTTATATTTTAAATTGCGAATGCTTGTAATGGTATTTTTCGTATGGAAAAGGCCAGGCAATCTACATCGCCATTTTTTTATTAGTTCCGATTATTACACTCTTCAGCCGACAGATGGGTAAATATTGATTTTTCCTGAAAATTTTTAATTAAATTATATGGCGCAAAGCACGAGGAAAAAATAATCGGTGACAGAAATCTATAGGCACAATTAGGTAGTAGGTAATTACAGAATTTCAAATGCGTTGAGTCACAAAGAAGTAATCCAAACAATAAGCTTCGGTGCTAAACCAAAAAGAATTTTAAAAAATAATTCTGGTTTTAACTGAAACCCTTTCCGCTCGTATTCCCGGTTTTAATATTTAATCGCGTTGTAGATGAAACGCAACAAGAGCATTTGTCTTTCTAGCAAAGCGCCGTTTTTTTTCGAACTTATCCATCCGGAGATTTTAGGAAGCTTAGCGTTTACGAGGTATTTATCTGTGCCCCTTCGTCGCCAAGACACAACTATGCATCCACGTTTTTCGGAAAAAATTGATGTAAAGCTCGAATTCCCCCGGTACCTGACCAATCCTATTCGTCTAAAAGGATAACAGCGCCGAAATCATCCGTTCCGTCACGTTTTTTTTCCCTTTCACGCTAACAAAGCTGTCGCTCTAAAAGCCGTTACTTCTACATACGGAGGCATAGAAATAACTGAATTTGAAAATTGCATCCGGCAATTTTTCCATGGAATCAATTTTCTTTATCGCTCATTTCCGGTGGAAACAAACCGCGCTTAAAATTTGCGACAGCCGCTCCATTACAATTTCGGAATTCTGCAAACATTCTCCCTTAGCAAATCTAATTGACGCGTTGATAATTTGGTGAAAACCATCAATATTTAAATACATTTTTGGGCCTAGGTGTTCTACGTTAATTTTAAAAATGCAAACAGAAACGTGTTTTAAACACGATATATGTATTGTACCAAGAAAAGTTGTTCAGAATGAGAAATCATAGCTCTATACAACATTTCACAATGATCTATCTACTTAGATTAAACCGTCATTTTTAATAAATACAATTTATTTTGCTTAATTTAAAATATGACGGTTTAATCTAAGTAGGTAGATCTTCCTGAAATTCTGTATAGTGCCATAATTTCTCATTCTGAACAACTTTTATTGGTAACATTTTGCCGTATCATGAACAAAAAATTGTTTTCGCTTCACTGTCAAAGCCGACTTGTTTTTTCAAAAACTGAAAATATTCTTAAAATTCTCTTCAGACGAAGCAGGGCTTCATCCTACAATCTTAAAATAAAATTTAAAAATTTTTAGTCCATCGCATCCCTTGTAACATCAATCCTGGGATACACTGTATATGTCAACGATTTGCCCCTGCAAACTGTATCAGAGGAAAATTAATATTATTTGCAGATGATATTACTGCAATCAACACCGCAAAAGACAACTGCTCTAAACTTAGTATAGGACAAAAATCTTATTGTCATCCGAGAATGGTTCACTTCAAATGAATTGAAGATCAATACAACAAAACTTAAACCGTAATGTTCGGCGTGAAGTGTGACGAAAGAGACAAAAAAGTGCTAAAATGCCCTGGTTTTTATATAGATAACAATCTTCAGTGGTAGTCCCAGGTGTAACAGACGACAAAATAATTATATATAGCTACTACAGTCTTCAGTCTATCAGATAAGAAAATTAGTATAGGTAACAACTTTCTCAACGGGAAGAAACTTTAATTTTTCAAATGTTCATAGTGTTCTGCAGTACGGAATAATCTTGTGGAGTGCCAGTGCCCATGTTGAACGTGTGTTTGTTACAAATAGCAGCTGTACGATTAATGACTGGTAAAAATTGTAGAGAACACTGTAGACCGTTATTTATAAAACTGCAAAATTTAACTTTACCTTGTGTTTCAATACTGGAATCATAACTCTATAATAAAGCAGAACAGTTCCCAAGGTCAAACATATCAACTCGTGGTCTATGATCAGTTAGAATTTTGGGCGTGGTCTTGATATTAGCAGCGTTGCCAGACTGGTAAAATTCTACGAATCTGGTACATTCTGAAACCGTTTCTACAAAAACACATTTTAAAACGCGCATGTATTCATTCTGGCAACCCTGCATATTCTGACCCGAGTGGTGCCGAGCTGCCGATGCCATCGGTGACGTAACCAATCTTTGCCGTAATAAAGTTTGGAATTTACATTTATTATTTTCACAAAAAATCTTACTTATGCCCACTCGGAAATTGTTCAAAGGTATACCTGTTCAAATTATGCTGACTTGCGAAACCATTTGTCAAGTGTACATAAAGTGAAAATTGAGTATAATGAATTCTTCAGGTAGGTAATTAAAATCATTTGATATAATATAGTCATTCATATGATACATGCTTTTCAGCATTTCACCAGTGGAAAGACCAAATTGAAGGACGCACTTTGTCATCGTATCTAAATTGCTGGCGGATGGCAGTAAGAAACAATTTACAACTGTCATCGCTCTGTAAATTTTTTGTGTGTTCTAGGCAAATTAAAACAAAGTGTAACTTTTGAGCACATATTAAATGATATTAGTGATGCTGGCTTGACGAAAGAGGAATCACAACAAATCGTACTTTTATAGAAGGAAGACTTGCACAATATCGCAAGATAGTCCAGTTACCTTAGTCGGACAACCGCAGCATCTGCCAAAAAAATCCAAGTGAGCTGAAATTTTGCATACACCTGTAACTTTTGAGCACATATTAAATGATATTAGGGATGCTGGCTTGACGAAAGAGGAATCACAACAAATCGTACTTTTATAGAAAAAAGACTTGCACAATATCGCAAGATAGTCAGTTACCTTAGTCGGACAACCGCAGGATCTGCCAAAAAAAATCCAAGTGAGCTGAAATTTTGCATACACCTTTATTTTGACATTTCAAATAACATCTCAAAAAGTCCCCATCGGTATCGCGCTTGCGTTTGAGTTATTCAAGGTAAAATGTCAAATATCTCGCTTTCTATGGGTCGTATGACTTTTTTAGTTATTACAAAAAATGAAGGCTAGGAAATTCTCTACAAAAAAGACTATATAGTTTTTTTACATACAACTAACCGTTCAGTAAATAACACAATATTAAGTGTTGCAGACGGGTTTTACGTCTTTTTACGATAAAGAAAGTATTGCATTCACCCCAAAAATTCTAAATTGAATTTTCAACAGATCTTCACGTTTTAGAGTCCCCTGAACCCAAAAAACGTGTTTTGTTCATTGGTCTGTCTGTCTGTGTGTCTGTCTGTCTGCGAACAGAATATCTCAAAAATGAAAAAAGGTATGGCGTTGAAACTTCATATATAAATTTTGTGTACTGTCTAAATGCGACAGCTATCTTTTGAAGAAAATCGCATAACTGGAAGTATGATGTGTTTCAAAAACGGCTCCAACGGTTTTTTCAAACTTTACATTTTTATTACATTTTTAATGTGGAGTGATTGAGATGAGTGATTTTCAAGTTGAATTTTAGAGGTATTCAACTGAAAAATCATTTATCTCACACCGGTTATGCGATTTTCTTCAGAAGCTTGCTGTCGCATTTAGATAGTACAAAAAACTTATATATGAAGTTTCAACGCCATACCTCTTTTCGTTTATGAGTTATTCTGTTCACAGACAGACCGACGGACGGACACACAGACCAATGAGCAAAAACATGTTTTTTGGGGTCCGACTTTCTTTATCGTCAAAAGAAGTAAAACCCGTCTGCAAAACTTAATAGTGTGTTATTTACTGAACGGTTAGTTGTATGTAAAAAAACTATACATATAATCTTTTTTGTAGAGAATTTCCTAGCCTTCATTTTTTGTAATAACTAAAAAAGTCATACGACCCATAGAAAGCGAGATATTTGCAAAAAACTTATTTCTGTGACATTTGACCTTGAATAACTCAAAACGCAAGCGCAATATCGATGGGGACTTTTGAGATGTTATTTGAAATGTCAAAATAAAGGTGTATGCAAAATTTCAGCTCACTTGGATTTGTTTGGCAGATGCTGCGGTTGTCCGTCTAATGTAACTGGACTATCTTGCGATATTGTGCAAGTCAAAGTGTGAAAATTGCTGTTGATTTTGTTAATTCTGTTATTGCTATTGTCGCTATTTTTGTGTGTGTTGTTAATTCTGTTTTGAAATGTGCCATACCACAATGTTGAGTACGCCTCCGGTTTATTGTGTCGTTTAGCTTAAATAAGGTTAACAATTTAATGGCAATATGATAGATGTCAAAAATGTTACCAATACAAAACTTGGAAATTACTAGATTCTAACATTAGTTCTGCCATCTATGACCACTGGTTTGGATTCAAGTTGTAGTGACATCGCCATGGATATGCCATCTACGAGTGCTGGTCCAAGTTCAGACGACATCCCCATGGACATGCGAGCTATAGGTGTTGGTTCAATTTCCAGTGACATCGTAATAGGCACATATGATGAAGAGGTTTGTATTTTTGTGAATTATATGTTACAATGTTATGTACCTATTTTAATTATGGATTGCAGCTATGGTGTCACTGTAGGAAACCAGACGACGGCGAACAAATGGTAAAATATTATGACAGAAAATGTAGAATAAAATGGTACCATTCAGCATGCCTACAATAAAAAAAAATCCTAAAGGAAAGTGGTTATGTGAACTCTGTAAATATACTGCTCCACAAATGAACTGGACCATTTGCATATATTGGTGCAATTTTTAAAAATATTTTCCAAAAGGGCAGTCACGAAATTTTTGGTAACTTTTCATGATTGTGTCACTATAAAAGCATTTCTTTTCATAAATCTGTTTAAAGAAAAGTAAGTCCATTAATAAAATATTATCATTTTAAAATTTTGAATTTTGCCCAAATATTGATAGCACATTGCATACAAAGTATACCGAATTGTTGCCGAAGATTTTTAAACGTTCTGGAGAGACTCAAAGAACTATTAATTAACCTTTTTTTGTGATTCCTCTTATTTTTGTGAAATATAGTTTTTTATAGTTTCATAATTTTTTAATTTTATTAATATGATTTTGTTAATTCTTCAGATATTTGAGAATAGTGAAATTAAATATGCTTAATATGAGTATACTATAAAACAAAAGCTTTTATATACAGTGTGTCCCCGGATAGGTGAAACGACTCTTGTGAAAGGTAAAAAATTTTCGATTTAAATTTTAATTTTTTGGGGTTTAGCCCTGCTTGGTTAAAGGCGAATTTCCAACATAATTTCAGTTCTGAAAAGTCAAGTATGCCTTGGACATTTTAAAAAACCTATTTTTCTGTGAGGTAAAGTACCTTTTATGTGGCAAATACGACAAAAAGTTATTAAAAAAAGTTGTTTAGAATCAACACATAAGCCCCTATACCAAATTTCAAAATCCTCAGCCAAATTTGATCTCTCAATTTCTTTTTATGTTTAGGTCCCTAATCAAAGAATTTTAGATTTAACAAAGATTTTTATTGGAAAAACAAATACTTTTAACAACGCTTTTTATTTCATAATAAAAAAACTTTGTTAAAAATAAAATTCTTTGATTTGGAAAATAAACTTGAAAGAAAAATGTGAGAAATCAAAGTTGACCGCGGATTTTGAAATTTTGGCATAGGGGGCCTAGATGTTGATTCTAAATAACTTTTATTTATAACTTTTTGTCGTATTTGCCACATAAAGGGTACTTTACCTTACAGAAAAATAGATTTTTTGAAAATTTCCAAGGCATACTTGATTTTTCAAAACTGAAATGATGTTAGAAATTCGCCTTTAACCAAGCAGGGCTGAAACCCCAAAAAATGAAAATTTAAATCGAGAATTTTTACCTTTCACAAGAGTCGTTTCACCTATCCGGGAACACACTGTATATACTATATATATATATATATTGTGACGTAATGTAATAAATACATTTTTTATGGGTGGTCCAGTACATTTGTGGAACAGTAATATAAATAGAATTATTTTGTTATTCTGTGTTGATAGAATTTGTAAATATGTTGATTGTTTATTTAGCATAAATGGCTTCGAAATATTCTTTATTACTTTATCCATTGCAATTCTTTTTCATACTTAATCTAGACATTAGTTATTCTGTTATTTTGTACTGTTATGTAAATATTTTGATTGTTTATGTACCTTAAATTCATTAAAATTTTGTTATAAATTATGGAATAATAAGATTAACGATAGCAAGCTGCTTTCGCTATTAACTTTAAGAGTACCCGCTAGGCCTGTTCGTTTTTCACAGTTATTCTTTGTACCTTCTTTTTATACCAGAATTCCGATTACTGATATATTAAAGCTTGTGAATCAAATTTACATACTGCTCAACATTGATTTGTCAGCTCCATACAGTATGTTTGCATCTGTTGTAAAAAAGTATTATAACTAAAATGAAAACAAAATGAACTATTGATGTAACAAATTTTTAAGACTTAAATTTACCAATCAGTACGGGAAGTCATAGTAGCAAGTTACGGCGTCGATCCATCTTCTGCAACCATGATTAAAGTTTATTTTAGTTAGGATGATTATTTTAATTTTAATTGACATGCTATAACGCATGCATACCTGCATATAGCAGAATATATCTACACTGCATCTCTTGTAATAACGGTAACACCTGTTAGAGATGTCACAATAAATAAATATTAAATAGCTTCAAAATATCCGTTATGCTTTATGCATTAATAGTTATTTAACCAAGTGTGGTAATGAAGGCGATTAATAATCGAAAACTGTTTAAAAGCACGAACGAGCGATAGCGAGTGAGTGCCTTTAATAGTTGAGAGTATTAATCGCCCATTAACAAACGAGTTGATTACAAAATTTTTTCGTTGACCGCAAAATCTTTTTTGTGGCGAAAAAATTTGATTAATAGAACTAACCTCCATGCAAAATATCAAAACGTCAAAATCACAAACACAGTTAATTAATGAAAAAGAGTGGATTAATCAAAAACAGTGTATTAATGACTTCTATTAATCCATCCCTTTTTAGGAAAAATAATTCATTAATATTGAAATTAAGAAGCGGTCAACGGAAAAATTATTTTTCATACTTAATTTAGACATTAATTATTCTTTTATGTTGTGTAGACAGCATGTGTAATTTTATTGATTGTTAATGTAACTTACATAGTTTCGAAATATCCTTGTTTTCTTATCGTATAGGTACTATTTAATAATTTTTTGCTATGTGATATTGTAATTTTGCTTTTTATTAATTGGCCACATGCAGAAAAAGATAATCAAATAATTTTACATTATATAATAAATGGTAGTGGATAGTATTAACGTTAGATCCTTAATTAACTAATTTTAATAATTTTGTAGATATGATTATTAAAGTAAAAAATAATTAGATTAACTTTGTTAATACAATTTATTTCATAATTATACAATTATAGGAGAGCATAAATTTACGATTACACAAGAAACTGTTAATATCTGATCTACCACAGCAACATCGTCAGTTTTCTTTTTTTGCCAGGAACATAGGCATCGTTTCGTGAAGAGCTGTATTTTTTTTGACAAAGGACACCAATAACGCGTTTGACGTGTATTCTGAAAAAAAGATATAATTAAGATAATTATTGTAACAATATACTTGCACTACCTCACGCTTGCTATATTCCTGGTTGATTCTATATCCCTTGGATCGAGCTGCCGTATCCCTTTTAGAAAAGCAGGCGTAATCACTGTGGCCATATGTAGTCCTACGGAGTCTTTTATTAAAAAAGCCACGATCTGCCAATACAAAAATCTTCTGGCAAGAGATTGTTTAAAATTCCCACAAATGTTAGACCTTTATCGCTTATTCTGCCACCATATCCATGTGATACAAATGATATTGATCCAGGAGGAGTGATGCCTATTAGTACCTTTACCGTATTATGTTGTTTGTACGTAGATCATGTAGTACATTGTACTTCAAGGCTACTTGATTTTTTCACTCTCATCTCAAAACAATCGATTATTACTGAAATCTTGTTGCCAAATGCTACCTTGAAGCATTCTGGCATTGATTTAATCAGCTGATCTCGTTCAGGCCCAAATAATAAACATTTTTTCATCCGAAGATACATAATATTCAATGTGGTATAAAATACTCTGGAAATTGTTTGTACGCTGACGTGAAACATGTATGCCAATAAACTAAAAATCTAAAATGTAATCTAAATTTTATCACCGTTATCAAAAACATGGCTCTAAGCATGTTTTACGTACTGAATTAGGAATAAATATATATAATTAAATGTGAACTGAATATATTGTATGTATTTTGGTGTAGCATTTGCCATAGTAGACGTGTGTAAAAGAATTTTTTTTTTGTAATGTCCACGTCATTCTTCCATGCTCACGTAAAACTTTCACATTCACTGGAAAACTCTCACTTTTCTTAACTTGTAGAACAATTCTTTCCGCAATTTTTTTTTTACTGCGTTCCAACAACGTCGTATTAATTAGGACGCCTTCCAGAGGCGAGCGTTTCCTTTCCAGAGACTTTCCATTTGAAAAAAATATTTTTTGGAACTTTTCCTTACTGCCAATCTCTAGCGTGTTTATAAAACTCTCTTTAGTGCAACAAAAGTTATTAAAGTCGTCGTACATTTTAAATGCGGCATATGCCGCGGGTTTCAGCTAGTGTTTGTTATATGTGAAAAAACAATGAAGAACAAACTATCTAGGCAATTGGATTAACATAATTATGATAATAGATATAATAACGATTTAACTATACCAACACACAGGCTTGCCGGAATGCAATGGCAACCGTCGTTTTGCTTAGCTTAAAATTGTATAATAAAAAAACATCTATTCTATGCGGCATATTACACTGTTGATGATTTTTAAAGTGTGAAATTTTTTAATATGCATCTGGTATACCGGGTGACAATGAGACCAGGGCCATGCCTGTATCTCCTCTATTTATGAATCAATTTGCATGAAATTTGATACAAGGGTACTAACCATAATTTCGGATTGATACTCAAATGTAATTAAAAATGGGCCGACTTCCCGTTTCACCGGAAATGACACTAACTTTGGTTTTTTTAAATGGATCACCCTATATATTTTATGTTTTTCGGAATCTACGACTCAAATTACATACAACAGTGTTGCCAAATTTTGCTGGAGTATTCCACAAAAAATATTTAATAAAACTATTAATTATTTTTCAGTTTTAAATAAAGTTAAACTAGCGCATGATGCATATCGCTAGATTGGTAATTACATTTTCTATTTAATGGCAAGATGACCCTTCGTAGGTGCAATTTAAAAAGTGACTTTTTCTTAAAAAACGTGTTTGGCAAATTTTATTATTTCAATAAGAGTTTGTTATTGACTTAATTGATAAAATAGCTATTATTGTGAGTTACTAGAGCCACTTAGAATAAAAAAAATATTTTTTTGTTTAAAAAAATGAAAATTTTGTAAGACCGTTTGTATGTAATTTGACTCGTAGATTACGAAAAAACATCAAATATATAGGGTGATCCATTTAAAAAATCAAAGTTGGTGTCATTTCCGGTGAAACCAGAAATTTAAACTATATCTGTCGGTCAATTAGAAAGTATGTCTAGTATCTTCATATAAAATTTTATTCAAATGTATTCATAAATAAAGAAGATATAAGAATGGCCCTAGTCTCATTGTCACCCGGTATATCTATTTATAATGTATTGTTTAATGTTAATATATCTATAATTCTTTTTGACTTATGTAAATACATGTAATGCGTATTAACATGAACACATATTACTATTATTAAGAAGGTAGAGAGAATATTTTCAAGAACTCCTAATAATAGAAGGAACAAAAACAGACAAGAACAACGCCAATAGAAGAAGATGGCATGCCGACAATAAATATTGAACAAAGACACGACGAACCAACGCTGGACGAACTATATGAAGCAATCAAAAAAACTTCAAAATGGATTAACCGCAGGCTAAGGTGACATCGAGCGAAAAATATTAAATAACATGGGAGAGTAGGGTGCAAAAACGATTCCATATGATTTGCAAAAAAAGCGTGGAATACAGGAAAAGTCCCAAAAGGACTGGGAGATAGGTATCTTACTGTCTCTCAATAAAAAAGCAGACATACTTGACTGTCAAAATTATCGTAGTTATAACCTTGTTTAGCACTTCATGTAAGGTGTATGAATGAATTTTAAAGGAAAGGCTAAGAACGAAACTTAAACAGTAGCTTACAAATTCACAAAGTAGGTTCAGAGAAAGGCGTAGCAATCAAGATCACATGAGATTTGGAAAGAAACTTTAGAAAACCACATGAAAATAAATTTTAAAAAAGACCAAGGCCATGGTAATAATGGGAGGGAAAGTAGAAAATTAATATAGACATTGAAAATAACAAACTCGAACAGGTTGAAGAATTTGTATACTTAGGGGTTACGACAAATAAGAAAGGAGAACATGAAACTGTGATAAACAAACGAATAGAAAAATACATCCAAATTATGTCATGCAATAGCAAAAACATTCATAAACAAAAAGGAAATCACGAAGAAAACAAAAAATTACAGTGCAAAAAAACTATCTATCAACCAATACCGATATAGTGAATAATGGGTGCTACCAAGCAAACACAAGAGCCAACTTCAAGCCATGCAGATGAAGTACCAGAGGAGTGTACTAGGGGTCACCAGAAAAGAAGGGATAAGGAACCGAGCAATACGAAATGAATCAAAAGTCGAAATGTTGACCAGAAAAATAGTAGGGAAACAATTACAATGGTTAGGGACATATTGCCAGAATGAACAACGAAAGACAGGCGAAAAAAATATATGGGAAGCAAAAATTACAACACGAAACAAGAGAAAGACCGCGGAAAACGTGAAATAATACTGCACAAAAAAAGCTTGCCAAATATGAAGACTATGGCACAAAATAAGAAACAATGGGCCCAAATACGTCTATTCCAATAAAGAAAAAGAAGATTTAAGTTATTAAGTGAACTGAATTACTCCTATTTTATATCAATTTAATTAAGTTTTGCAACCCCACCTGTACACCCTGCGGGTAGAAAAGATTAAGATAACTGTATACCCGGGTCACAATAAGATGAGGGTCATGTGTCTATTTCCTTTACTTATCAACGGATTTGAATTAAACCTGTTACCAAGATAATACACATAATTTCAAATTGAGAGACAGACATCATCAAAATGGCCGACTTCCGGTTTCACCGAAAATGTCATTAACTTTGATTTTTTAAATGAGTTGTTCTGTATATTTTATGTTTTTTTGGAATCTACGACTCAAATTACATACGGCAGTGTTGCCAAATTTGCTTAGGCATTTCCCATAAAATGTTTTAAAAATTCATTAAATATTTTTTCCGTTTTATATAAAGATAAAGTGGTGAATGATGCATATCGTTAGATTGGTAATTACATTTTCTATCTAATGGCACGATGACCCTTGGTAGGTGCAATTTAAAAAAAACTGACTTTTTCTCAAAAAACACGTTTAACAAACTTTATTCCTTCATGAACGATTTGTTATTGATCAAATTAATAAAATATGTATTATTATGGGTTACTAGAGTCATTTAGAACACATTTTCACCAATCACGGTCGTCTATGAGACAAAATAACATTTGAAAAAAAAAATTTGGTTTAGAAAATTTACCAAAATTATCGTATGTAATTTGAGCTGCACCTCCGAAAAAATCTAAAGTATATAGAGTTATCCATTTAAAAAAAAGTTAATGGCTCTTCCGGTAAAACCGGAAGTTGACCATTTCAACTATATCTGTCGGTCAATCGAAAATTATATCTAGTAGGTACCTTGGTATAAAATTCTATCCTAATCGATTAATAAATAAAGGTGATATAAGCATGGCCTTGGTCTCGTTGTCACCCGTTATACCGTCCGATCTATAAAAAAAGGTGCCAGCTTATAGCCCTTTATTTAAAGATTTTCGACCCAATCATATACATATGAGGATATTAGTTTACAGATTACAGTCAACTGTGTCGACTATCTACCAATATTCAACGTTTTATTTTAAATGGAACACCCTGTATATTTTCAGATATTTTGATAGGATTTTTAATTCTCTTTCTTTTGGTATAACATTAGTTACGATTGTTATGAAAATCACCTCCAACAAATTATAAAAATGTATCAAATCTACAGTGTGTCTAAAAAAGAACTACATCTAGTGTGCTTTGAATTTCCCATACAAACGTAAAATGTGCCGCTCTCGCGCGCTACTGTTAGCTAGTAGTAGACCTAGTAGACGGAAGAATAACATAACCTCAACAACAGTCTTTGTTGACCAAATTTACTTGTGGTTTTCGTTTACTTTTAAATTAAGATATGTGCGCATTTTAACGCATTATTCAACAGCATGAATATCGTAAGAAGTAAGACAACCCTTATTAAAAATGATTAATCCTCATTGTTTTCCAGAAAATAAAAAATATTTCTCAAATACAGAACTTAAAAGTAATGGAAAGAATATAACTTAATAAACTACAGGTAATCCTTAGAAAAGGGTTAATTATTCACTACAACAAGTGCTCGAAGTGTCCACCAAAAAAACTTAAATCAAGAACATCGTTGTTGTTTAAATTTTCTTGGAAAAAGTTGCAGTAATGTATTCGAGTAGCATGGTCCCTTTGTCGAATTTCATGTACAACAGACACTTTATATGGATGCATGTGCAGTCGCTTCTTCAAAATGTTGTGAACAGTACTTCTAGGGACATGTGTCTGAGCTGAAATACGACGCACTGACATTTTTGGGTTTTCTACGATAAGAGCTTCGACATTTTCAATAATGTTTGGTTCAGTGGCTGGCCTTCCGGTAGACTTGCCTTTTTCTACACTTCCTGTCGCCAGAAATTTTTCAACAACGCAACGAATGTGGTGCAGCAAAACAGTTCCTTCGACAATTCTGTTAGGAAACTGCAGTCGAAACTGCTGCTTACAAGTCGCATAGGAATATTGCCCTTCCCCATTTATTAACTGTCCTGATCGAAAATATGCCTCAATAATAAAAATGTTTTCTTGCACTATGTACATTTTGTATTGTATTAACAAATATTTGATAATTAAAACTATTGGAATATTTACTTTTTTTTGACAATTAATTAATGACAGCTCTGGATAATGCAATACCAATAACAATCTAGTGGCACATAAAAATTTACATGTAAACAAATTTCACAGGTAACTAGATGTAATTATTTTTAGACACTCTGTAGATTTCCATGGAAATTCGAATTTAAAACTAGAAGTCTTAGAAAACATGTGTAAACAAAGAACAATCTTTGCTAACGATTGTTTTTATTAAGTCTATGATTAAACGCATTTATACGTCATATTTTGTTGTTAATAATGGCAGAAATTGCCGAAAGAGTTGATATGCTACATTCTCTGTTTTTCTTCGTCACTAGGTTTAATTATTTGTTTCTAAGGTTACATTCTTTCATAATGTCAATTTATAGCGACTTTCACTTTTGTTAAATAAACTATAATTGCTTATAATGCCGAAAAATAAACAAACAACAGCAAATATTGTTCTTTGTTTACTTCTATTTTCTAAGACTGCTAGATTTAAATTCGAATTTCCATGGAAACCCTAACTTCTGTTATACCGAAAGAAAGAGAATTAAAAATCATATCAATATATATACAAATATACAGGTCGTTCCATTTAAAATAAAAAAGTTGAATATTGATAGTCGAAACAGTTGACTGTATTCTGCAAACTAATATCGTCAAAATCTAGGTAAAAGTAGAGTTCCTATATAGTACAAGAGTTGAGACAACGCAAATGTCAGCCGCCATTACTGTTCCAAAAATAAATGATAGCATACAAGGCCAGAGCTGTCTTTCTTGGTATGTGTCGCCTATGAATTTAATTACTTGTCACTTTGACAATGTCAAAAAAAGGTTAACTTAAAGCGTTTATGAAAACTACACTGATAGGTATCTACTACGGATCCTGTATAAGTAATATTTGAGAAAGAGTTGAGACAACGTAAACGAAGTAGGTACAGCATTGGATTTTAGTTTTCGTTTGCCACCCAGACGCACTTTTTCCCACCGAGTCTGGTTCTACTGGTGAGTGTTCAGTTTATATTTTTGAACTATTCAGCTCTTTGCTTCTCGTTTTTGGAAATTTGTGTCAATGGATATAAAGCCCCGTTCGAATCTACTTTTGAAGCGAAAAATGCAACAACCCGTATTTCAAAAACTGTAGAAAAATAACTATTTAGGTAACTAATTTTTAAGTAAATTCCATTAGATACTTACAACTCTGCAAGATATGGTATTTAAAGAACTATTGTCAGGTAGAAATGGAACACATATTAATACATTTGCATCAATCACTGTTAGACCTAAAGTCAAATAAAAATTTGTCAAATGTGACATGCTCAGAACTGGTTTCTACAGTAACTCTAGGACTTAAATCTGGCGCAATTTCAGACGAAACTGCGCATGCGCAGTGGATCACAACCAATCAGCATCTATTCCCGACTTGACTCAATTCTTATACTATTTATGAACTCTAGGTAAAAGTATACCACTTAATCTTTTAAATTATTTAAATAAGCATCAAAAGTTGCATTGTGGTGAGTCTTCAGAATGGATTAATATTACGTGCACAACTAACTCAACATGTCCATCCTGTCGAATTAGAGTAAATATTAATAAATGACGACGACTACTACAGTATGGCTATTAATTTATAGTACTGAAACGGTAGGCCTACTTTTCCTTAAACCTCTAACAAGTGACACTGTTATTTGACATAACATTGACGTGTGGCTTTAGTTAGATGTACTAATATGCTTGCAAGTTCGTAAATAATGTTATCTACTGAAAAAAGTCTTTTTAGTTGAGCACTATTTTCGCTCATACGGTTTAGGTAGACAAAATGGTTCAAGCATTAAATTCGTCCGCGAACAATTTTCAGACCATTTCAATAAACAGGCACCAAATAATACTATTGTACTAAACATTATAACCAAATTTAGAAGAACTGGAAGTATGCTACACCAAGGAAAAGGTAAAGCTGGACGAAAAAAGCAGTGGATACCAACGAAAATCACGAACGTGTATTCAATCAAATTATGGACTCACCACGTCGTAGTCAACGGATATCTACTGCAAAATTGAATATGAACAGGATGACTCTTCAAACATTTTATTCGTAAAGCTAATACTTAAGTGTTTATTTATTATTACATATTATTTTAAGTGAAAAAAGTTTGCAACTTTCAGTACTGTAAATTAATAGCCATACTGTATAACAATAGGCTCAAAATTAGTATTTGTAGCAATTTAACTACATAAAAATGAAGTTAATAACTATGCTGCTTACTTTAAAATTACATAGTACAGCAGATTATCACAGATGCTATCCACACACTCCCACGTTCTTACTGAGGAGCCGCAACGATGCGTTCTTATTACAAGAATTTTAAGTCTACTTCTTGTTAAATCGCCCACAAAGACACACGTGGTGCAGTGGCGTACAAGCTCGAGTTTACGTGCTTTTAAACACATCATGAACTTTCCCAATCGTCTGCTCTAAAACAGCGAACAGTATCCACTATGCCCCATTTATTTAAAATAATAAAATTACATCAATTCCTTAAAAACCTTATTGCTATAATTAGCGTATCGATATGCTAAAACGCCTATTTTCCATTGAATCCTGCCGAAAGCCATTGGAAAACAATTATTTTTCAATAAGTCTGATACGATTCGATAAGGACTCCTCTATAACATATTGCTAATATTTTAGTGCTTAAGCCGTCCAATAACCACTTGCTCATTTAATACCACTGTTAACTAAAGTTTTGTATTAGCTGATTCAATATGGCACTTGCATATCTACGTCAGTTCTTTTCTGGAATAATTTCGATTATTGACAAGCATGCTTTTCTCGTCGCAGAGCAGAGGACTTTATTTTGCCACGTCACCCATATTGAATATCAAGCAGGCGTTGGATAAAAAATAAGTCCAAATATATTGTTAACAAAACTCGTACATTTTTTTAAATTATTTCTACCTACGCCCATTTCTGGGACGAAGACGTAATTTACATTATTTAAAGGTTACTCTCTTGTTTTACTGTTGAATGCTAGGGTGATTTCTATTATAATTACCTAATGTAAAAATGCGAATCAACTAATTCTGAAACGCACAAGTATCAGCTAAGAGGTCAAAGACGACGCCAAAAATTTGTAAAAACGATTAATTCGCTTCGTCAACAACAACAAATCACGATGACAGAAATGAGCCCAAATGATCTCCAAATTCGATACAATAACAAAAAGTAGAATACATCGAAGTATATTTTGCTTGCAAATATCCTTCAATCTCTTTAACAAGACGTATCTAGCTAGCCAACAATATTTTCCCTTATAGGAAAATTGTTAACTTGCCCTTAAATTAAAAAAAGGGTAAAGGCTTTTACAGTGCGTAGCAGTTGTTATGGATTCCTCTTTAATGTATTTTTCCATAAGCATCTTTTATAGCTTCTGTTTTGCTTCTTAAGGCCCATCAAGTACACGAATTAAGCCCTCTGGTGTGTTCGTAACTAGCAATTCATTGAAATTCACTTCAAATATTTAATGCATGATTTTAAGATAACAGACAAGAAATGGGTATTAGGTATTCATGGTATAATTGACGGTGACTACAAAATTAGACGAACTACGTTGAAAATATCAATAAAACTAAAATGGAACTTTAAATACTCTACGAAGCGTAAATTAGTTACGCGATATCAAATAGGTTATGAGGTTATGACACTAAATATATTTTGTATACTTTTAGATTTTACATATTTATCCTACGTCTACTTCTTTCCAATCAAACCTAGAGTTTATAATAGTTTGGTAATATTAATTTCCATTGACTCTGGGCAATCTTATAAAAATATAAAATACATATACGAACGAGTTTGATTACTAACTTGTTAAACAGCCTTCTTTAGGTGATTTATAAGAAGCATACACAGTTATGTACACCCTTTTCTATAGGTATTATAAATTATCGAATACATAAAATCAATACCTATATCTCATAGTCCGTATTTGTCGGACTCAATATTTGTCAAGCGTTGCATTGTATTGGCGTTTGTAATAATTGCCGTTTGTAAACAGCTGATTAATTTCCTGAGTTTAATATAATCACAGTATTAACACTTACATAAACTTAAGCAAAGTAAGTATTTAATAAAATTTTACCTAATGTATACATAAACAATGTGGTAACAACAAGACTTTTAACACTTTAAGGTAACGAAAAATCTGAATTCTGTAGATGGCTTTCAATAGAATCACGTAAACACATTTAATAAAATAGATACCGAAAAGGCAGATGAACGAACTCTCCTAATCGTACAATCCATAATACAGTATGATTCACAGTTGGAAATTAAAGATTATTATTTGCATGATTCATAAAAAATGCAACAGTAGCTACAACTTGTTTGTTTCTTTAAACTTGAGTAGTGTACCTAGAGGGGTTCTGCCTCACTTTTTGGCGGGAAATTCAAATTTCGTGCGGGGGTGGTCTAGCGGTAGAAGTGGCAGACTCGCGATCAGCCGCCTCGGGTTCAAACCCCGAGGTAGGCAAGTTTTTTTTTAATTGCGCAGAGTTTTTTTGTGCACACTATTACACATAGCCTATAGGTATTTTGGATGTTCTTTGAACTTCAAACTCAGTTTCAGGCCGCTCTAAGAGAAACTGAGAAGCTAACTTTCATGATTGCATTGTTTCCTGTTGGGATAGGGGCTCATATTTTTATTTTAATAAGCTATTTTCTTGAACGTACGTCATAACCAAGGAAGGTTCTTTACTTGCAGTTGTTCAGTGAAGTAATTATTTGATAAACTTATTTCTTGTGATCCTAATTAAATTTGCGTGGTTAGTTAATAACCTTTAAATCGCATTCCGTTTTGAAAATTTTTAGAGTTTTATACAGTTTTTTAAGCAATAAGTATTATTATACCTATTAGCCACACGATATCCTCTTAATGAAGATTGTGGACCGTGTCAATAATTTTAATGGAACACCCGAAGGAACTAGAATGAACACCAACATTACATCTAACAGATGGATGAATTTCCCATAATTATTTTGGAAGCTATAGGTTAACATCACGAATTTAATCGTTCGGACAAATTACAAAGAATAAAGCAGCAAACCGTACAGAAATGCAGGGCGGCCAAGAACAGTGAAAAAGTTTTCCTCAATTATACAGCATCTTATTAATAAGCTCTCTAGTAATTTGGTAACCGAAAACAAATGTGCATGCGTTTGGCCTAGTGTAAAAGTTTTTGCAATTAGCTCTTTACAACAAAACTATTGTAAAAGGTTTTATTAAAAACAACATTAGCTCTCCAAATTTTTGATCTAATTACTTTCAGATTCAACCACATTCTATACAAATAGTATTTCCCAACATTCAAATATAAAAATATGAATGTAGTGCTAGATATAATAATTTCTAAGTATTAGATAAATAATGTAAACTTTAGTTTTTATTTATAGTTATTTGCAATGTGTATCATCAAGTTTTGTATGAATCACTTAGTATTTAATGTAGATAGTAGATGTGATTTGATATAAAATTAGAAATCGTAGAATTGTTTACTTGGCTTTTTGCTGCAGTTTGTTCATTTTTGTTCGGAATGTATATTTAATGGCAATATAAATGTGTATAGTAATATAAAATAACAGAATCGACTGTATTAATTATGTCACTAAAAATAGATGAAGATGAGAATCTACTTCTTTGAACTACATTTGTGCTATTTAAAAATGAAAAAAGAACTAATCACATCGCCTAAACTCTTTTATATAATCATAGTAAATTAGAATGCATTAATTACAGACGTCATAAATTTAATAATTTATTCATGTACAAAACGCGTCGCCAGCAACATTCTACCGGTGCCTATACGCATACACAGGGTGATTCTTAAGTATGGTCATTAAATTTAAGGGTAGTTAAAGGACATCAAGCAGCGCAAATTTGCATAATAAGCTATACGTCAAAAATTAATAATAATTCCACAAACAATTAAAACATTTAAGTGCTTGAATTGATTGATGGTCACTGAAACGAATTTCTGTGAACATAAGTTGGTTGCGATAAACTAAATTTGGAAGAAATTCAGAAGCAGAAAACAATTTTTGGATATTTAATCACATTTAATGCACTAGGTTAATGTATTCTCATCTGTCTTAACCAGTGGTTCTCAAAAGTTTGCACCAGACCCGCAAACAATTAATTTTTAGTGCAATGTACTTCTACTGAGGTCAATTTAATATAATGCTCATTCTTACCAATCACCATAGATAGCTCCAGAGACCAACCAAGTTAGTAGTGTACCTAGAGGGGTTCTGCCTCACTTTTTGGTGGGAAATTCATATTCCGTGCGGGGGTGGTTTAGCGGTAGAAGTGGCAGACTCGCGATCAGCGGCCTCGGGTTCAAACCCCGAGGTAGGCAAGTTTTTTTTTTATTTGCGCAGAGTTTTTTTTGTGCAGGTGGTGACATCATTTTCTGCGAATTTTGGACCGGATGTTGAGGCCAGTATGCGGATATGTATCTTACTGTTGATGTTCTACTCTTGGCTGATGTGTTTGAAAATTTCAGAGAAAATTGTATGAAAACGTATGGATTAGATGCTCTACATTTTTACACGGCACCAGAATTGGCATTTCAAGCAATGTTGAAAACTACTAAAGTTAAATTTGAGCTGCTGACAGATGTAGATCAACTGTTGTTTATAGAGAGGGGTATTAGAGGAGGGTTAGCACAGTGTTCGAATCGATACACTAAAGCTAATAATCGATATATGGGTGAAAAGTATGTAGAAGCCGATCTTAAATCATATATCCTGTATTTAGATATTAATGACATGTACGCAGCCGGGATGTCTGAATATCTACCGTATGGGGGGTTTGAAAGGGTAAATGATCTAGATATTCCTAATATTGATCATTTAAATACTCCGGAAAATTCTGAAACAGCCTATATTTATGAAGTCGATTTAGAATATCCTCAACATTTATTTGAACTTCACAAATATTTGCCTCTATGTCCTGACCATTATACACCGCAAACATCCAAACAATCAAAATTGACAACCAGATTATTTAAAAAACAAAACTATGTAATACATTACCGCAATCTGCAGCAAGCTGTAAGTTTAGGGTTGAAAATTGTAAAAATCCACAGAATATTAAAATTTAAGCAATCAGCTTGGCTTAAACCGTACATAGATTCAAATACAAAATTAAGACAAGCTGCCAAAAATAATTTTGAAAAATATTTTTATAAACTTATGAATAATGCAGTATTTGAAAAAACTATGGAAAATGTTAGAAAATACAAAACAATAAAATTACTTTCTAAATGGGAAGGTAGGTACGGAGCCAGTGCATACATATCAAAACCAAATTTTCACAGCTGTACTATTTTAGATAAGGACTTGGTACTTATAGAATTAAATCAGTTGGACACAGTTTTTAATAAGCCAATACACGTAGGATTTTCATTCCTAGATATTTCAAAAACTTTAATATACGATTTTCACTATAAATATATTAAACAGAAGATGGGTAATCGCAAAACTGCTGTACACAGACACTGATAGTCTCATATATCACTTTACCCATCCAAATATATACGATTTTATACGAGAAGATATTCGCAAATTTGATACACGCGATTATCCCCCGAACAATCCATATAACCTTCCACAAGTTAATAAAAAAGTAATAGGTCTAACGAAGGATGAAATGAGTGGTAAAGTATTTACCGAATTTGTTGGTCTACGTGCAAAATTGTATGCTTTCAAAACATTAGAGGATGCTGAGAATGAGGAATCTAAAATTACAAAGAAAGCTAAAAGTATTACCAGAGCTGCTTTGAATAGAATTACATTTGACGATTACAAAGACTGCCTTTTTAATAACGAAACAGTATTTTGCGATCAGAGAACAATTAGATCAAAAACTCACCACGTATTTTCTTTAAAACAACGAAAAAAGGCTTTAGACCCTCATGATGACAAAATAATAGTAAACTGTATGTATACTGACACTTTACCTTGGAGCTACTGTCCACCAAGCACATTATAAACATGTTAGAGTATTTAAATGCTAACCATATAACTTATATATTTCAGCCTAGTGTTGTACACCGCCACCGCACAGATATTTTTAAATCTTAAAAATTACATGTATAAGTTTATTATCTAACTTAATTTCTATTTTAATGAGACAAAATTTGAGGTGGTGACACATGTTCCAGCTGTGCGGGTCATGCCGGTGTCCGCGATTTGGAAACAACCTGGCTCGCTGAGACGCGCGGGGGGTTTCTGCACAGGTCTGCGCGGAGGTTTCTGCACAGGTCTGCGCGGGGGTTTTTGGCAGGTAGACAGGTGGACAGGTAGACAGCTAGACAGGTAGACACCTAGACAAATAGACTGGTAGACAGCTAGACAGGTAGACAGGTAGACAGGTAGACAGCTAGACAGGTGGACAGGTAGACAGGTAGACAGCTAGACAGGTGGACAGGTAGACAGCTAGACAGGTAGACAACTAGACAGGTAGAAAGGTAGACAGGTGGACAGGCAGGCAGACAGGCTGACAGGCAGGCATGTGCCAATATGACGGGAACAAAAATTTATACCAGTTTCATTTTTCCCAGATAAAAAACTTATCTAGACTGGTTAGAAATCAAATACATAGCAGAAAATCTCAAACTTGTTTAAATCATTTTCTTTGTAACTAACAATCACATTAGAAACTGTAATAGTGTAAATAAAGCTAAAATTAGAATGCTTGAAGAAGGTACATCAATAGAATTTGCAGACTATAGAAAATATATGTCCAGACCCGCGGATGTTAGCGTGTGGGAATGCGCAAGGTTGCTAAAAATAAATGTATGGTTAAGAAATTTGCTTAAAATTGACTAAACATTTACAGACATTAGAAAATCCACAACACTGTTTCTAAGCATCGAATGTAAATATTACGTGATTTTCCAGTACTTTATTAAACACACAGTTTCGAAATTGAGCCGAACATATGGCGTAAGAGTCAAATATCTTCAGGCTCATAACTTCGAATAAGTTATCCTAGCATCTCCTTTGATAGTGTTGCAAGTGTTAATAGTGGCTATATTTGCATGTCGCCAGATGTCAGACCTGTTGAGACCTGCAGATATGGACGTCTGATCAGATGTTATTGTCCGAGCACCTGTGAGGAGTCAATGACCTCCATTATGCGAGCCAGATGTGGATGGATATGTGCGATTACTTTAGACTATGTGTATCTAGGACAAAAAGCGTAACATTCCCGGATGACTGTGAATATTGTTGGGCGAGGCGAGACAGGTAGACAGCTAGACAGGTAGACAGACAGACAGGTAGATAGACAGACAGACAGACAGGCAGGCAGGCAGGCATACAGACAGGCAGACAGACAGACAGGCAGGCAGAAAGACAGGCAGACAGATCATCCTTCGCGTGTACCAAAAAGATATTTATATATGTAATTCTTTTACAAACCATTCCATACAGTCGGCACCACGATATATATTAAATCGAGATAAACTATCATCATATGAACATTTTACATAATATGCAATACTAAATGGAACATGTTTTTGATAAATCCCCGCATTTTTGGCAACAACATTCTGTTCTTTCTCTAAAATACACTCCACGACTGCATAGATTGAAAATGGTACTTTTCCTGATATTTATAGTCTTTAAATTCTATTGTACCTTCTTCAGGCATTCTAATTTTAGTTTCATTTACACTATTACAATTTCTAATATGATTTAAATGCGATTCTTTAGTTACAAAATAATTTAAACAAGTATCGCATACAAAAGTTTCAGTTTTTCTCTTATGCATTTGAATTGTAACCAATCTAGATAAATTTTTTATCCAGCAGAAATGGAACTGCCCCTCATCGTTGGATATCATTAATAAATGTATAGCATCTTTTACTGCATTTTCACCAAATTTATTTTTTCTTTCTAGCGTATATACATTTATACGTAAATCATTCATTGTTTCAAATTTTGATATATCTTTTAATTGCATTGGAAATTCTAGTCCCGAGTACTTTAAAACTTTACTGAAATGTGGATATGAAGATATTCTATCAGAATTCTTATGTATTGGATGTAGTGCTGACACTACCGACCACAAAAAATAATATTCATCATCATTTTTTACATTAACTACAGCCTTTTTATTTGTAATATCTTGAGGTAACTCAATATATCTACCTACTGTTAACGGCGTGTAATGATTTAAATTTACTTTTAAATGTAATATCTCAAGCAAACTCCAACCTGAATCACGTTCTTGAAAATCTTCTAATTTTGTCAACAGCTTATTCTCCACATTAGTCGCATACCACTGTTTTAAATTAGTACCAGAATAAATTTTTTCATTTTTAGTAGCAAACGTTTTTAAATCTATCTCACCACTACTAGGTTTTATAAAATATGCACTAAATATTACATTAGATTTAAGCATTAAGTTATTTTTAATTTGTTTTACTTTTATTGAAAAAATTCTGTGCTTTTGAAAGAAATTCTTGAGGTTCCTTGTAACCTAAATTTACTATCATACCTGTTCGTATTCTACTATTAAAACACGATTCTACATTTTCCCATACCAACTTGTTCTTTTGCTGCTACTGACCACTCCCTACACCCGCCCCCTTCTTTACTAATTTAGCTTTTAATTTTTTTTAATAATTGCCGTTGTCCCTTTAATAAACTTAAATTTGCTTCTAGCCTGAATGGATTTTCATTTTTAAAACTATGCTTACGGATAACTCGCCTAACAATTAAAATGGTTTTATTTGCCAGTTTAATCCATTTGTCAGCCTCATTACTATATTTTATAATCCTTAACGCGTCTCTGATTGTTTTTATTGAATTCGAACTTAATTCGATAACGCTGTCTGTAGCAGACATGTTCGCAAGCGTGCTGTTGTAATACTAACTCTTGCAGACAGTCGGGCCGGTCTATTTATTCATCGCCGCAACTGATAATGGAGGCCATTAACTGTGTCAGCAAAAAAAATCCGAACAAAGGCTCCATTCAATTTAGCAGTTGCGCTGATTTTTCTCAAACAATGGGTTCCATTGTTCAATTTTTACCAGTCTTGCATATTTCTCAAACATGTCTGGCCAAGTCTGAAGCTCCAGACAATTACATCCGGTTTATCTGATAATGGAGGTCAGCAAAAATTCCTCCAGACAACAATGGCTTCATTGTTCCAATTACTTTTTGCAATCGTGCAGATTTCTCAAACAATGGACGTCATTGTTCAATTGGTAGACATCCTGCATCTGCAACTCTGGACTAGTCTGCATTCTCAAACTCCCATCTAATGCAAATTGCGAGAAATGACGTCACCCCGACATCAGGTCCAAAATTCGCAGAAAATGATGTCACCACCTGCACAAAAAAAACTCTGCGCAAATAAAAAAAAAACTTGCCTACCTCGGGGTTTGAACCCGAGGCCGCTGATCGCGAGTCTGCCACTTCTACCGCTAAACCACCCCCGCACGGAATATGAATTTCCCACCAAAAAGTGAGGCAGAACCCCTCTAGGTACACTACCAACTTGGTTGGTCTCTGGAGCTATCTATGGTGATTGGTAAGAATGAGCATTATATTAAATTGACCTCAGTAGAAGTACATTGCTCTAAAAATTAATTGTTTGCGGGTCTGGTGCAAACTTTTGAGAACCACTGGTTAAGACAGATGAAAATACATTAACCTAGTGCATTAAATGTGATTAAATATCCAAAAATTGTTTTCTGCTTCTGAATTTCTTCCAAATTTAGTTTATCGCAACCAACTTATGTTCACAGAAATTCGTTTCAGTGACCATCAATCAATTCAAGCACTTAAATGTTTTAATTGTTTGTGGAATTATTATTAATTTTTGACGTATAGCTTATTATGCAAATTTGCGCCGCTTGATGTCCTTTAACTACCCTTAAATTTAATGACCATACTTAAGAATCACCCTGTGTGTGCGTATAGGCACCGGTAGAATGTTGCTGGCGATGCGTTTTGTAAATGAATAAATTATTAAATTTATGACGTCTGTAATTAATGCATTCTAATTTACTATGATTATATAAAAGAGTTTAGGCGATGTGATTAGTTCTTTTTTCATTTTTAAATAGCACAAATGTAGTTCAAAGAAGTAGATTCTCATCGTCATCTATTTTTAGTGACATAATTAATACAGTCGATTCTGTTATTTTATATTACTATACACATTTATATTGCCATTAAATATACATTCCGAACAAAAATGAACAAACTGCAGCAAAAAGCCAAGTAAACAATTCTACGATTTCTAATTTTATATCAAATCACATCTACTATCTACATTAAATACTAAGTGATTCATACAAAACTTGATGATACACATTGCAAATAACTATAAATAAAAACTAAAGTTTACATTATTTATCTAATACTTAGAAATTATGATATCTAGCACTACATTCATATTTTTATATTTGAATGTTGGGAAATACTATTTGTATAGAATGTGGTTGAATCTGAAAGTAATTAGATCAAAAATTTGGAGAGCTAATGTTTTTAATAAAACCTTTTACAATAGTTTTGTTGTAAAGAGCTAATTGCAAAAACTTTTACACTACGCCAAACGCATGCACATTTGTTTTCGGTTACCAAATTACTAGAGAGCTTATTAATAAGATGCTGTATAATTGAGGAAAACTTTTTCACTATTCTTGGCCGCCCTGCATTTCTGTACGGTTTGCTGCTTTATTCTTTGTAATTTGTCCGAACGATTAAATTCGTGATGTTAACCTATAGCTTCCAAAATAATTATGGGAAATTCATCCATCTGTTAGATGTAATGTTGGTGTTCATTCTAGTTCCTTCGGGTGTTCCATTAAAATTATTGACACGGTCCACAATCTTCATTAAGAGGATATCGTGTGGCTAATAGGTATATTAATATTTATTGCTTAAAAAACTGTATAAAACTCTAAAAATTTTCAAAACGGAATGCGATTTAAAGGTTATTAACTAACCACGCAAATTTAATTAGGATCACAAGAAATAAGTTTATCAAATAATTACTTCACTGAACAAGTAAAGAACCTTCCTTGGTTAAGACTTGTACGTTCAAGAAAATAGCTTATTAAAATAAAAATATGAGCCCCTATCCCAACAGGAAACAATGCAATCATGAAAGTTAGCTTCTCAGTTTCTCTTAGAGCGGCCTGAAACTGAGTTTGAAGTTCAAAGAACATCCAAAATACCTATATGTGTAATAGTGTGCGTGAGTACAGCCCGTTTCTCTAATTGTTATTCCAATTTAGGTTAAATTTATTACATGGAGAAAGATTAAATTGATTAAAGCAGCAGGAAAAGTATGCCAGGAACTAACCCGAATTTTATTTGAGTTTAGATTTCAATTAAAAAGCTAGTAATACAAGAAACACTGTCTATATCCATTGCAATTACTATATAAACAAATAAAATTGTATAAAAATTATGTATCTGACGATTTATTAAAGTGATTAGGGGCTTAAAGTGGACATACTTTAACACGTGTCAAGAATGTTTGCTTGCAATGACGTCATTAAAATAACTAATTAAGATAAAAGCATGATAATTGACTGCAATTGTTGCACTTTCAAACATGAAATTCTTACCGAATTTAGGAATTTCTTTTTTGAAAATTGCTACCTTCGTATTTATTTCCTAAAATGTTTAATACTGTATAATTGAGAGTGCGCAATTAAAGAGTACAGAATGTTCACGTTGTCATATTTTAGCTGTATATTATATGAAAGCCTGCCGATTTTTTTATATTCACTCAACATATTTTCCGAGTATACACTATTATAACAGAGCTGTCATTTATCCAAAATCTTAAAGAATCAGTCACAAAAATGTTAGTAAATTAAAATTAATAAATAATAATTGTCATATAGGCTCAACATTGTTTTTCGTTCCAGTTTTACCTAACAAAGGATAATTTATTTGTGTTACATTTTGTTAAAGTTCGAAGGTGTCGCTCGAATTTCGGCCTGATTTTGCTGTAGGTCTAGCAAGTTAGAACGCCGTCGGGTACTTCAGGTTGTCTCAATAGTTTTTAGTGACTTTTTCGGAAATTTCCACTCTCCATTTTATGTTCGAATTTCGAAGCTGTGTGACGTGTTTTCTCCAGAAGAAATCACCGACAACTTGGGGCAAATTTGGTCTTATTGGTTCAGTGAATTGTTGTACCCATTTGGTTACCCCAAGATGTCATAGTATTGCGGAAATAGGTAGGATTTGAGTATAGCTACTTTCACGTGGTCAATGCTCTGTCAAATTTATTTTCAGACCTCTTTATTTTTCTTCTCTCGTTGCCTGTTCCTTGCATCTGTGATTTTGTGTTACTGCTTTGATATTTCTACGAGGGTCTCAAGATTCACCGTGGTACTTGGCGAAAATTGGTTGATTTCTTCTGTTCTGTACGCTTGCTGGATCGCAAAATTGGTGCTGAGGAAAGCCTAAATGTTTGCGATCAAAAACCTCTCCCGAGACCTTCATTTGGAATTTTCCAGCACGTGCCACAGTTATTTAAGTTAAGATTTTTCAAGTGTTCCACATTTTTGCGCATCTGGCATCGCATATACGATATATATCAAATGATTATATATTACGATATTAATTATATAAATATCATTTTAATTTTATATACCTATCCGTATAATAACCACAAAAATTCAATGGTATGATTTAATGTAAATACTTATTTTGTTTTCTTGGCGATACCGCTGACTCGAACTTCATCGCCACGTAATCAGTAGTTTGATAAGTACGACATATACACGTTAAAAGCAAATCAGTTTGGGTCTATTAATATCGATTAAGAAAATTCGTTCGTTCCTGCTCGAATATTCTCAGAGGAACTATTGGGGTACTCATTAAAGTGTTATTTATTCTGTATTTAAATACAAAATAGAAACTGGGCTAGTTGTAAAAAATACAAGATATTCTATTGTCCGCAAGAGTACGATTTTTAAATTATTGTTGTGCATAGTTACTTCACCTTGTTACGGTTTTTGATAAATGACTAAAAAGTAAAAACATTCTAATGCTGATATTCTGATATACAGGGTGTTATGGAAATGAGTGCAAATATTTTAACCCGTAATAGAACTCCCTAAACTGAACAACTTCTCCATTTATCATTTTTTCGAAAACGCCCCCAAAACTAAGTTAAAATTCAAAACAGTTTTACTCTAAAAATGCATACCCGCCTATGGAATAATATTTTAATTTAAGGCCCTGAACACACGGGATTCCGTTTCCCAGATTCGGTATGCGGGATACAGAATCTGAGTCTGTTCAGACACGGCGACTGAATCTCAGACGCGGGCCACAGAATAATAATAACCAGAAGGATATCTTGTACAAAACCGCTTTGATGTCGACGCCGACAACGGGTGACCTCGAACCTTTGTATTCCATGGGCTCTCCCCAAAGCCGCTACCTAAACTTGCCGTTTCGGGGTAGAATTTCGGGGTAGAAACGTCTCAAGGCTATGAGGGGCCGGCGGTCAGGTAATACGAGATATCCTTCTGGTTATTATTATTCTGTGCGCGGGCCTTCAGTCACTTGCAGTGCCGTGCTGTTATGGACCTAGCATTGCTGTTCTTTGTGTCTGTCGAATTAGTCTAGAAGTGCTGTATTTAAAGTCAGGGATTGGGCTCTACAAAGCTAATAAACTTTTCCTTGTCAAATAATGTACGTTCTATGATCGTTGTATAGTAAGGATCGCCTTGCTTATTCGATTTAAATAGAAGTTGCAGAAAATCTGCTACGCCTATGATATGATATCATATGTTCTGGCTGGCAAAAGTAGGCGAGTCCAGGCCGTGGTACACGTGGACTCATATCCTCTATATGCTCCAATGGTAAATCGGTATCCGAGATACAGAATTTGTCGCCGGCGGCCGAAATGGAGAGATAAGGAAAATCGGCCGCCGGCGACACATTCTGTATCTCAGATACCGATTTACCATTGGAGCATATAGAAGATATGAGTCCACGTGTACCACGGCCTGGACTCGCCTACTTTTGCCAGCCAGAACATATGATATCATGTCATAGGCGTAGCAGATTTTCTTCAACTTGTATTTAAATCGAATAAGCAAGGCGTTCCGTACTATACAACGATCATAGAATGTACATTATTTGACAATGAAAAATTTATTAGCTTTGTAGAGCCCAATCCCTGATTTTAAATACAGCACTTCTAGACTAATTCGACATAAACAAAGAACAGCAATGCTAGGTCCATAACAGCACGGCACTGCAAGTGACTGAAGGCCCGCGTCTGAGATTCAGTCGCCGTGTCCGAACAGACTCAGATTCTGTATCCCGCATTCCGAATCTGGGAAACGGAATCCCGTGTGTTCAGGGCCTAAACGCACACTGATAAAACCTATAGTTCACATCTGGTCACCAACGTTCCTTATCAATTGAGGTAGGTAAGTTACTGACCGCATGTTTTTTGTGCAAGAACTTTGCAGTTTTAATATACCTTGTGTCGTTCACCTTTAACTTAGATTTGCTGATCAAGCGGCTTGTCAAATTTAGGGGAGATAAATTATTGAAAAAATATGCGATTAAATTAAAAACGATAAATAGAAAAGTTGTTCATTTTGGTGAGCTCTATCACTGGTTAAAATATTTGCACTCATTTCCATAACACCCTGTGTATCAGATATATGTATATCCGATATTTTGATATCTATATAAATAACATATTTACGAACCCCGCCTTTGATTGTAATTTATGATATGCAGTAAACAAGCAGCAGTTGTTTACCAGATGTTACATTGTAGGTACCCAAAACTATCGTAACAATTTGTACTTTTAGACTGGAATGCGGACGAAATATAGAATAAAATTTCGACATTATTACTTATACGTTATACCGCTTAAAAATAACTTGATATAATCATATAGTTGCGTTTATTTGGTTACTCTACGTGGAGGGGAGGCGGATCTAACAACAACGTATGTGTCAAGAGCAAATTAATGATTATTATTACTAACTCAGTAATAGCATTCAAGGCTGAAAAAATATCTAGCAATCTAATATACTTATTCCTTAGTAACTTATAATTAGCGATAGAGGCTTATTTCAACCTCATCATGCTAATCATCACTAACACCACACTATAGTAAACCTTCTCACTTTTATGCATTGCCAAAAATACACAAAACAAATGTACCTACCACTTATGCCAATAGTTAGTTCTATAGGTTCACCATGTCACAGTTTAGCTAAATATTTTCTTAAAATACTTAACCCTTTAGTAGGAAATACGGACTCATACATTCAAACATACCGCATTTTCTAAAAACTTAAAGAAACAAACATAAACACTCAACACCTAATGGTTACTTTTGATGTAGTTAACCTGTTCTCAAATCCTCCAGTAGACAAAACACTTAACATAATAAAACAGAGACTACAAAATGATAACACGTTACAGACACAAACAACATTAGGCATTGACACCATTATGGAATTTTTAACACTGCACTAAAACAACATATTTTCAAATACATAATAAATTCTACCAACAAGATTTCGGGATAGCAATGGGTTCCCCCTTATCTCCCATTGTTAGTAACATTTTTATGGAAAGCTTTGAGCAACAACATGTCTACACATACATAAACAAACCAATAGTTTGGTGGAGGTATGTTGATGATGTTTTTGCAATTTGGCCTTATAGTAAACATATTTCTTGAACATATTAACAGTAAAGAAACCTCCGCAACATTCACATTAGAAACAGAGCAACACAATCTTGATACACTAATCACAGGCACAATAATACTTTGGAAACGTCAGTATACTGCAAGAAAACTAACACCAATAGATACTTACATTTTCACACCACAGAAACATAAAGACAGGTGTAAAAAGTCTTTACGACACAGCCAAAGTTGTTTGCTCTAATAATGAAATCTTGAAAAGAGAAAAAGAAGTTATTATAAATGTTTTAAAAAGTAACTGTTATCCCGAGACTCTTGTTCGGAACATTTTCGATAGACGAAACAATAACACCCATGTACATAGAAACGAGACTCAAAAATACAACACTCTTACTATACCTTATATTTCGGATTGGTCTGACAAAATTAAACGAATTAGAAATAGGTTTAATGTTAGGACGGTATTTCAAAACTATGAATACCTTGCGGTCGGTCCTTACAAAAACGAAAGCGTTCGACGAAGAACAACAACATTCAAAGAATTGTATACAGGGTGTTTCAAAAATACGTTAGGATATTTTACCCACTTATAGACCTCATGAATTCACACAAAAAAGTCCTAATAAACATGGGTCCGGAAACGCTTCATTTCCGAGATACAGGGTGTTAAAGTTTTCAAAAAAAAAATCCGGCTTTTATTGTTATCTAAAAAACGCTTTGGGCGATTTTAATGAAATTTTTATAGTTTGTTTATAACTTTATGAGGTATTTTTTGGACATATTACAGTTGATACAGTACTTTCAGAGGCGTGGCCATGGGGCATGTCGATGAGGTTTTTCTACAAAGAAATAACGCCCAATAGATTTTTTACAATTTTCATATATATTTTTAATAAAGCAACTAAAAATGCTACTGTTTTGTCCCTTATTTTTTTTCGTATCTCGCTTCGTTTTCAAGAAAAAATCAAGCCCATAATTTTGCACGCCTCTGAACCTATTAAGACAAAAACTAAAATTCTCCAATATCTCAAAAACCCATCAACCGATTTTAGTGAAACTTTTAAGGTTTATTGATGCTATTAAGGATCATGTTTTGGCGTACTTAGATTTAAATTATTTATCCCCACACTAAACTATAAAACGTTACTTTTAGTGAAACAAGCTAGCGCTAAAAGGCCTATTTTTAGTAGTGGTCGTAGATAAAATATCTTTCATTTTTCCAACTGCATTCCGATCGCTGTACTCGTTTTTCAACACCGTGTAATCTAGGAGACAAATTGAGCTCGCTCGGGAACGAAGTTTCGAAATATCCCCGGAACGAAATGTGAAGTACGAAATGTGGGGAATGAAATGTGGGGTACGAACTTTCCGCAAACCTGGCGAAATACCCAAAAAATAGCATGATATAATATGCTTAACTATATCAATTAACACTACCATGAACAGCAATATTTGCATTGAAAAAAATCATCGATATTATATGTTGAAAGGTGTGTCTTTTTAAAAAGGCGTTAACATTTTTAATATTGTTTGAAATAGTCTAGGAATGATAATAAAAAGCTGCCATACTATCTTCTATTTTTTTTTCAAATGTATCAATTCGAATTCGTTCATTCT
Source organism: Agriotes lineatus (assembly GCA_940337035.1). Taxonomy (NCBI): domain Eukaryota; kingdom Metazoa; phylum Arthropoda; class Insecta; order Coleoptera; family Elateridae; genus Agriotes; species Agriotes lineatus. The sequence continues at coordinate 13,146,730 of OW679202.1, forward strand.
TATTCAGGCTACTTGCAATTTATATATTCTAATAATGCTAATGCACGCAAGTCGTTAATGTTAAGATTCCCCAGTGAATGTCAACATTACCTGATTGAAGACGTTAAAGTAGAATTACTAGTTCTCACTTCAACTATTTAATATTCACACTATCAAGTAGCGCAAAGTTAAGGTTAGAAGATTTCGAAAATGTGATTGCAATTTCAAATGTTTCAAGAGGAATTGTGCATATGTCCCAAATATACTGTAGTATTCATTCCTAAATGTTATCAAATTGTAGTAATAACGAAATCTATTCACATTTGAGAAGTGTGTGTCTTTGTTATAATTTTCGTAAGAATTCAACAAATGGTCCGTTTTATGTTAGTAAATAAAGTATGATCAAAAATTATTTTTCATCTAGTATATGGTGTTACGATTTGCGTTCTTTAATGAAATTATGTAGGAATATACTGTACTTTAGTTAGCTGTAAGCCATCTGTATAATATTTTAAGGTAAAATTCGTAGGAAAAATGTCATATTTAAATTACAACAAGCGGATGTTTAGAAACGTGCCTTTCGTTTGGGAAGCTGGAGATATTCCAATCTCACGAATAGATTAGAGTAAGTTTATGCAGGGTTTACTTCATAAACCGAAATATTGAGTGATGTATATGACCGGTACGTGATTAGAAGAAGCAACGGTTGCAACTCGATCATAAAAATTATTTGCAGCTGGGACCAAATGCTTTTAGTAGAATTTTAATCCTTTATAGCGGTAATTTCCAAAGGGTCCGAGCAAACCACATTTCACCGTGGGAAAGCCTCAAACTTTTAAAATTCATAGAACTATTATGAACTATCACGTCCGTGTGTACGTGCCAAAATTCCAAAATTTAGACCAGCTCTGATAGGTTATTGGGAACTTTGTAAACGCCCACCGAGCTTTCTTGGTCAGAATGGACTTAGAATTAAGTTAGTTAATAAGAAGATGTAAATACGTAAAGTTAAGAAACAACGCTATTAAACTTAAGTGTTCTGTAAACGGCAGAAAAATAAATGCAAGTGTTTGTACTTAAGTGTTCTTATTAATCTCGCAACAGTAGCTTTGGTCTTCGTGTCCGAGTGTGTTTCAACTAAAAGGATTGCCAGTTACCCCGACTTTAGGCGTCTCGCAATAATGGCCATGGAATACTATAGTTTTATCATAAAGTCTTCTCATTTAAACCCTAATAGTAAACCAGCCTATTTTGGGTGTCGAAGATAAAAATGCGCACTTTAACTAGCCGCCTTTAATTATTTTATGCTTTAGACAATCTCTAGGTGATTTTTGGTATTCAAATGTAGTAGAATATGGTAACTATTTTCCCTATAACGATATAATTGCGTTAATTTATATTTTTTCACGTTACCAATGTATTATTAAAAATCCCAAAAAGTGTTTAAATTATACAAGAAAAATGCATTAATCTATTATATGATTGTTTATGTAACTAGCAATTTCCTCGTCTTGCATTCTCACTTGGGTTACATTACGTGTTGTACCACTATTAGCTATGATGTGCGGATTAAAATTTACTTCGCCTGTCCGGGGGCTGAACCAGGGAGTACATCTGCAGTTTTGGATTTAACTGACAGTTGTTGGTACGCAAACGTACTTTAGCAGTAACATAATGTTAATAATAACATAGTTGAATTGTATACCCTCGCAGTTAAAATAACATTTAAAAACCTGAAAACTCCACATTCTTGACTGTCCATTTTAGAGGCGACGTGCATCTATTTACAAATAGGGCTGTATCTCTTCTTTAGTGCAGTTGTAAGCTAAAGCGATGTATCTCCTAAATTTATGAAGCTCTAATCTTGTACAGTTACGTTAAAGTTTATCGGCCCTAACAGGGGCAATAAAAGGGAAGGGTTGTTTTTGGTTTCGACTTTAAAAGATATTTCACTTTCGCGACGCTCCGTGAAAAATAAATTTCACTTTTTAATCTTATACGGGCGGGCAAAAGTAATTCTAGTGGCTTCGCGCGGGTGGCGAGGTGCGATCAAATAAAAATTGTGAAATATTTATAGTGAACGAATCAAAAATGAAAACGCGCTGGGACGCCTCTGCCTCATTCTCGGCGGCTCGGCTTCAGCGTAATACCTACTTAACTTAAATCATGTTAACCTACATTCTTTTTCAGTCTCCGAGATCCTTAGATAGAAGTCGTACTTGTATTAGGAAATAGGGCATCTCGAAAACTGCTTCTACAAATAGAAAAGCTCGCTCTTTAAACAATAACGAAATTCGCCTTGAATCGGGCAATTCTGATTCACCTCGCCGATCGCCTATGCTAAAAGGGAACAACCTGTAATGGCTGTAACGTGATACGTCTTAATCTTAAGCCCTTCAGAAGGAAGGGCGAAACTAGATATTAATTAATGCTGCAATTTACACAGAGCGCCCCGACCTACTGCGATCGCAGTTATTTAATGCCGTGTGTCCATAAACTGAGGATTCTAATTTGATTTCATTTGAATAAAATCTGGTGTGATACACTCACACAACTTCCTTTTACAGTGATCTTATAATAAGTTAAAAATTTCATTTTTAATTTTTAAGCATTTGTCAAAAATTTTCAAAAATTACAAATTCTATAAAAACGGTACAAAATAGAGAGTTAGTTGAAGAGACAACTTTTTTCTAAAATTTTAAGCTTAATTCAAAAATGTAATAATATACTGGGTGTTCTATTTAAAATAGTATTTAATAAAAAAATAGGAAAAGAAAAACAAGAGAAGCCCACTTTAGAAGTATTCAGCTGGAAAATCACCTAGCTCACATCAATACACATTAAAAATGTAATAAAAATGTAAAGTTTGAAAAAAATCGTTAGAGCCGTTTTTGAAAAAAATCGAAAAAAACTGAAAAATTACAAGAGTAAACACCCACTTCCGTTTATGCGATTTTCTTCAAAAGCTTGCTGTCTCATCTATATAGTACACAAAACTTATATATGAAGTTTCAACGCCATACCTCTTTTCATTTTTGAGATATTCTGCTCACAGACACACAGATAGACCAATGAAAAAAATATGTTTTTTGGGATCAGGGGACTCTAAAACGTAAAGATCTGTTGAAAACTCAATTTCGAATTTTTGGGGTGAATCCAGTACTTCCTTTATCGTAAAAGGAAGTAAAAATTGCATCAGATTCGAATTTCGCCAACACGAACTAAATGTCGTGTTTGGCTAAATACATAACATTATGAACATGTATTCTACAGTTCCATGTGATTCTACAACTACTCCTTGGACACAACACGTTTCGTATGTCAAGACAGTAGATGTATCAATTATGGTTTTGTATAATTTGTATGCAATATGGGATCGCTATGATTTCTGTTTAAGTTTTTACGTAATTCCAGGTGTGTCGTATATTTTATTAAGCGCCTGTTTAAAGTATAAGATATAATATATAAAGTAGTTTTAGGGTTTGATATATCTACTTACTTGTCTTCTTCTTCTTCTTTTGGTGCCTTTTCTATTGAAGATTGGACATCATGGCCAGCTTTATTTTATTTGCTGCTGCTCTAAAACGTTCATTGGAGGTGCATCCGAACCATTTTCGGAGATTTTCGTAACCAGGATATTTTCCTTCTGCCTACACTTCTCCTTCCTTTTATTTTTCCCTGCATTATATTTCGTAGTAATGCATATTTGTCACCTCTCATGATGTGGCCTAAATATAGTAACTTTCTCTTGTTTTTATCGAGCCGTGTTAGTACTTCTAAGTTTGTCACCTTGTCTACCCATGATGTTTTTAGTATTCTGCGGCACCACATCTCGAATGCTTCAATATTTTTAATGTTGTTTTGTTTCAATGTCCAGGCCTCTACTCCATTATAAAAGCATGGAATAGCAACGTAGTATGCGAATTCGTAGCGTTAGTCTGATATTGCGACAGCTGAAGAATTTCCTCATCTTATTAAAGACTGTTCTGGCAATTTCAATACGGTTCTTTATTTCTGTTTTTTATCAGCATTTTCTGTTATACATGCTCCTAGATTTTTGTATTTGGTCACTTTCTCTATGTTTACGTTGTTGATTATAAGATTCTCATTTACGATGTGAGATTTTGTTAACGCCATGAATAATTCTTAATATCTCTACTGTCCACATTCTTACTCTTGAGAATTTGTTTCAGTTGCTCGTGTCGAACTTTATCGAATGCCTTTTCGAAATCTATAAAACAGGCATAGAGGTTTTGGTTCACATCTAAACCCCGTTGTACTAAAACATTTATACCGAATAAAGCCTCACGTGTCCCGAAACCTTTTGTAAAACCCATTTGCGAGTCATTTATTTCTTCTTCTAACTTTTTATATATTCCGTTATGAATTATTTTTTAAAATATTTTCAGTGTGTAACTCATTAAAATGATGGTTCGATGTTCAGTGCGTTCGTTGGTGTTTGCTATTTTTGGGATTGTGGTGAATGTGGACAAGAGCCATTCTTCTGGTATTATACCGGTTATATATACTGTATTCAAAAACTCCAAAAGCACGTCGATAGAATTTTCATCTATAAGTTTCTTGCTCAACTGGGACATCGTCTGGTCCATATTATTTTCCGTTCTTTGTGTTCCTGATTGCGTATACGATCTCCTCTCTTAGTATAGTTGGTCCTTCTTCTTCATATGTATCTGTTTTCGCCTCTGTTCTCGTCTTCAAATAACTTCTCGATGTACTCCTTCCATCTACGTAATTTCCGTTCAGTATCTATAATGAGTGTTCCATCAGTACCTCTCAGTAGTCTAGTTTGTTTTTTGTATGTTAAACCAGTTGTTTCTTTGATTTTTTTATGCATGATGAGTGAATCAATTTTTTTTCGAGTGTTTCTATCTCACTGCACTATTTCTCCAACCATTCCTCTTTAGCTTCTTTAATTTCTCTGTTTATTTGTTTATCAAGAGTTCTGTATTTGTCTGTATTTTTGTCTTTTGTCTTACTTGTCTGTCAATGTGTTTATCGGCCTGTTGCCAATTAACGTCATTGACGTTCAATTTCAAAATGTCAAATAAATTTCGATACCAGAGTTATCAAGCAATTCGAAATGTCTACTACATGATCACATTCGAGGACCAACTAACTACAGATGAGATGGCTGGATTCTATGTATAGCTTAAATTCAATATAAAATTTCCAAATGGGCCATCCATCTTTAATGCATGTGTCCAGATAAACACGAGAACTCATCTACTCAAAATATAGTCGGTCGCTCTGGAGGGTGTTCCGCAGCTGGAGGATAATAGCGAATATACGTATTCTTGAGGTCATTCTAATTCAAAAAGTCATTTTAAACATACGACATATGCGAAACTGAACCGTTTCCAGTTAGGAATAAATTAAAAGTTCAATTGGAATTATTTTTAACATTCTCGTATTGAGTTTTAATGAAAACATTATGCTGATCTAGATTGCTTAGTTTTTGTTTATTGTTTGTTTGTTTGCTTATTAAATGTCAGGTAGTGGTTATTAAATTAACAATAATTAGTTGCAATGGCTACATTTTCTAATCAGGCATGGCTTTTTTTATGATAATGCGCGAGCAACAGTTGCAGAATATCACCGAAGATTGATTTTTTTTTTAAATAATATTTGTTAGATCAGCGTGTTATAGGCTATACATAACTTGGTTATAAGAATGATTTAACAGTAATACAATTTATAGAGAGGATTGCTTGAGAGCTCCTCAGTAACTAAAACTTGTACGACGTACTTGTTAATTAACAGACATCATATTTATTTATTATATTAACTAATTTATAGATACTATTTACTAGTTGTCCGTATCACTGGTTTCATATGACGATAGTAGCACATCTTGAGGTAGCTTACGTTTAAGTCTTTTTTGAATAGCTTTATTACCAATTGTATAATGTGTAGCACCGGGGCAGTCGGACAACTTGCTGTAGAAGTTTTTCGCAAGATGTTTGAGAAAAGTTTGGATTGTCGGAATATTCAGTTCATCATGAATTTGCGTATTTCTTACAAACCACAGAGCACTAGTGATTATCCGTAACACTTTATTTTGGAAAGTTTTCACTTTTTTTAGATTAGTTTTTGACGTAGCCCCCCAAACTACACCACCATATGTTAGTATTGGTCTTACTATTGACGAGTATATTAAACACCCACCCTTTACCTTGAGTCTTGATTTACGATTTATAATTAATATAGTTTAGTTAACCGAACATAAGTCTCATTTAGTTTTTTATTAATGTGAATTTTCCAAGTTAATTTACGATCCATATGAACACCTAAGTATTTGTCTGATTGATCAGGTGAGTTCCATTCCACTTCTTGGCGATTAATGACTATTTTTGGAAGATTATTAGGTCTCCTCAAAGTGAAAATTTTTACTTCGTACTTACTGGCATTTAATTGAAGACACCATTTTGTGTACCATGAGGGGATTACATTTATTTTTTCTTGTAGGTTATTTCTGGCTATATTAATATCATGATGTTGAGAGATTACTGCAGTGTCATCTGCGTACATCGCTATGGAACCATCTCCGATGTCTGGGAAGTCAGATGTGTATATGTTGAACAGAGTTGGGCCTAATATTGAACCTTGTGGTACTCCTGCTTCTATGGGTCTCGCTCTAGAGTGCTCTGTTCCAATACGTATTTTGAAAGTGCTTGATTCTAGGAAGGATCGTATTATAAGTAATAGGTACTTAGCTAGTTTGATTTGCACAAGCTTATAAAGAAGCCCTATTATCCAAACTGAATCAAAAGCTTTGCTTATATCTAAGAATGCGATAATAGTGTGTGCTTTATTCTCGTAACCTTGCTCTATTTTTTCTACAATTCTAAGCAGTTGTGGTTAGTCGAATGCTGGGCTTTAAAGCCAAACTGGTAGTGTGGGACCACGTTTTGTGCTATCAGGTGTTCACTTAATCTGCTTTGCATCACTTTTTCTAGAATCTTTGCAAGTGTCGGCAGGAGACTTATTGGTCTATAATTAGCTGGATTTCTATTATCTTTACCTGCTTTATGGATTAAGATTATTATAGCTTCTTTCCATGAGATGGGAAAATAACCTATTCTCAAGCACACATTAAATATTGTAGCCATGATATGATATGACATGCGATCAAGGGCCGCGCTTTTCATTCGTCAAATCAAGGCTCAATTAAAAATTTTATCTCATGTCGTTAACGCCCTCGAGTCCCGCGTTCATTTTTTCAAGGAGCAAAAAAATCAAGAAATTCCAGCCGTTTTAGTTGACCAAAAATAGGGCGCTTAGTTTTCAACGAAACAAAAAAATCTGCGAACGCAGATTTCAGCAAACTTATTGCGGCGACCCGAAATAAGAGAAATATTAAAAAACAGCATTTTACGGTAGCCCCAAATAAAGCGCCTCCAATAAACACGAACGCCGAAGGAAGGTTAGCGGCCGCATTCCAAAACACGCAGAACTGAAATTTGCAACGTCGGCTTTAATAATACCGATTGCCGGGCGCGAGCCCCAAAAATCAAAGAAACGCGGCTTAAAGCCGTCCATTCAGGAAGGATTAAAGCAGGTAGATGACAAAGCGAGGGTGTCACCTCGAGAAGTTAGAGCACCGGCCCCGATTTACAAGAAATCAGTCAACACAGGCGGGCCTCGCCTTAATTACAAACGTACCTCGCGAATAAAATCAATCTCAGTTAATATAGACACACATATAGGCGTGTAATATATCGCTGAATGCGTCTTTTTACAAGGAAGACGATGGGCGACCTTAGAAAAACCGCCGCGAGTAATTAACGACGTTATAGCACAAAATAGTTAAAACGTCGAATTATCTCCCCCTTGACACAAAATCGAGATCCGGGAGAAAACCAGGGTGGTGGTTTGCCTTTATAAGAAGGGAACACTGGAAAAATAGGAGATTCGATCGACCATTGGCCTCGGATCACCTCCTCTCTTCTCCAGGGCTAGAACTTCAGTTCACCCTGGAGAAAGAAGACGACTCCGACGCCGCTCTCATTCCAGGAAGCTCGCATTCTACAAGGAAACTACTAGACGTCTAGCCCGCTGACGAGGAGCTCGACAGCGTCCATCGCTTACGCCCAGCGTGCCGTCCGCTCGACGCCGCAACCTACAGCCAAGGAAGCTGCCATCATCGCCGTCGCTCTTCCGCCCCCAGCTGCGAGAAAGCCGGTCGTGGCCCCGCTCTCCGCCACCTTTCGCCTTCCACCAGAAAGCTCGCTGCTGCCGCCGCTCCACGCCGACGCCGCTCATCACTCCGACGAAACCGCCGCCGTCTGCCACACCCCTCCAGGAAGCTAGACGTCCAGCCCACTGCGAGGAGAATCGCCGTCGCCCAGACTGTCACCATGCAAGCTGCCGCTCCCATTCCAGGAAGCCCACATCACGCCAAAGACGTCGCCGCCGTCTGCCCCTACGCTCAGCCTCCACAGAGTAGAATTGCCGTCGCCCAGACTGCCACCATGCAAGCTGCCGCTCCCATTCCAGAGCGCCCGTATCACTCCAAAGACGCCGCCGCCGTCTGCCCCTACGCTGCATCCGCAGAAGGAATCCGCCGACCGCCGCCTCCACCGAGGAGAAGAAGTATGGACAGCCGACGTCCGGTTCCGCCGCCCGCCGTCCCCAAACTGGAGGTTCGCTTCAGCGGCCTGCACCCGGAGTGTGCCCCCGTCAGAAGCATTCTGCACGGCCCCAAGGCGCTCCAAGCTCCAGGTCGGCGCTAGCTGCTTGCAGACCAGAATGGGTCCCGGCTCGCCGCCAGCCGTCCGGCTCCACGTCCCCACCAGGTCTGCCCAGGAACCCCAGGAACTCAGCAGCACGAGGAGGACTTCGCCTGAGCTCGCGCTCCCAGAGATCGACGCCTCGGCTTCGCACCGCTCCGCCGATGGTCCACCTGGCCGCGGTACTAACGCCCCAAACCTCCGCCGCATCCCCCTGTATGCAGCCGAGGTGTCATGCTGCCCCATGTCATTCGGCACGTGGAGACAGCCCCGCCCCCAAAGGGCTGCACCTGGATGCGAACCCCAGGTTCAAGAACTTCTGGCCGACGTTTCCTGCAACCAGGTCGACCGCCACCATCAAAGCTGCTCGCCCATAGAGAAACCCTCCATCGGGCCACGCGCATTACCAATATTATTCTATTTTATATCTCTAGGTTAACTTTGCAACAAAACTGTACATATTAATATTAACTGTATATAAACAAACGCTGAAACCAATCATGATCTTCTACAGAAGCTCCAATCATCATTCGTCGTTGACACCCTTACCCTGAGCAAGTCTGGTAATGGCCCTAAAAAAGCCATTTTTAACCGCGCTCACGCCTCACGCAAGCGGGAGCGTCTCCGTATTGTGTTAGCCAGATGAACCATGAATTTTCGAGTCAGTTTTTTTCAATACGACATTTGGAATTAAATCGCATCCCGGGGACTTTTTAAGCTTTAAACTACTTATGTATTTTTTAAGTTCTGCTGGAGAGATTGGTTTTATTTGCAGGCCTCCTTTTCTTACATAATCCTCTAGTGCTTCTTGTGCTCGCTAAGCGCCCTCTAACTGCAGAACGTTTAGTTGGGTGGTGAACGTTTTTTGCCAGTAATCAGCAAAAGCTTTTGCTTCCTTTTTATCGGAACAGTATTTGATGTCGTCTACTTTTAATGTAAATACTGGATTTGGTTGTGCTAATATGCTTCGGGTAGCTCTACATAAAGAAGAATCTTCTGCTTTTAATTCTTCTATATACGTTTGGTAAGATCGAATTCTATAACTTTCTAGTTCATCCTTGACACTGCGAATTAAACGATTTAGCCGTTGTTTTACAATTGGATCCTTTGTTCTCTGCCAGATTCTGAGAGTTCTGTGCGAAAATTCACTAATAGCAGGCTACTAAGTAAACGAGTATTTAGTCGTGACCATCAACGTATTAGAGAATGTGCCAAACAGAAAAATTGAAAGAACACCAAGAAAATGCACCGATGCGCTGAAAAATAAAGTACTAGAAATAATAAAAGATAGTCCCACCACTAGCATACGACGAATTTATGCTCGCCTTGAAACTCCCCAAACAAAAGTATGGAGAATTGTGCAAGTCTTGGTCTGTATCCTTTTCACGTCTAACGCATCCAAGCTTTGCAACCTAATGATTACTTTGCTCGGGGGGAATTTTGCCAGTGGATTTGACGCAACATTTTATTTACTAACTAAGCATGTTTCCGAAGAGATGGAATAACAAACACACGAAATTCTTATGTGTGGTCATCTACGGAGGAAAAACCTCATGCGACCAAAGAGGCACATTTCCAGAACCGTTTCTCGATTAATGTTTGATGCTGTGTGATAGGCAACCATTTGGTGGGACCATTCGTATTTCAACACTGCTGGACAGGAGGGCAGTCCTTTTCACAGGAAACAATGCCACTATTGCTAGAAAATATTCCGCTTGATGTGATGCAAGGAATGTGGTTCAGTAAGATGGAGCACCGCAGTAAACATTTTCTAGACCAATAGATAGGTCAAGGGGGGCCAGTTTCTTGGCCAGCGAGATAACCAGATCTCTGGGGTTACATGAAAACCAAAATGGAGGTAGCCAATCAAATCAGGAATGATCCGGAAATCCTAATAAGATCAATTATGTCAATTGTACGAAGGACTGAGCTGTGGGCTGATAATAGAGGTGGTAATTTTGAATCTCATTTACATTAAAATTGATTTAAAATGTTTGTGAAGGTTAAATAGTAAATGTTAGAAATAATAGCAATTGAACATTTAATTTATTACTCAGCTATTAACTCAAAACCGGTTCATTTTACGATATATGTTTATAAGGACTCTTTGAATTAGAATGACCTTAAGAACATGTATATTCGCTATGGTCCTCCAGTTGCGGAACGCCCTGTATAATCTTAAAGAAACGTTGCTTAAAAGCTAGGCCAATAGGTAATAGAATAAGCTGTACACAGTATAAAACTACTATTTCTAAATTAATATGACTGTTCTCCAGCAAAAATCGGGCAGCAGAACAGTAAACAGAGGTAACACATAATTGTGAATTACAAACGTACGAATCCAAATGAACAAAAAAGTTAATGAGTCAAGGTAAATAGCATTACACAAGATAACAAAAGTCGAGGAAGCTTGAAGATGCTGAGAGAACAACGCTATTTAGCTCAAAAATTCGGTAATAGTTAAGCATAACGACAAATAATATTTCCACAGGCTAATAAAACTCGGAGGAGTTTGAAGAACTCCTGTCGAGAGCGATGCTACTTGGCCCAACAATTCAGTAGTAGCACAGCCCTCAGGGCTGTGGTAGTAGTAACGTATGACAGTAAGTAATTAATATGATGTAGTAAGTATCAAGTATGACCAACTTTTTAAGTTGTTATGCATTTTTGGGTCTAGTTATTATTAAGTAACTTAAGATTGAGATTTTAATATTATTGTTAATTAATGGAATTTGGACAGTCAGTGTAGTATCTAAAGGTGGAGCGCTGGCGCAATTGTAATTTTTCCGATCAATACATTGTAAAATAGTAACAAATTATTGATAATTACTAATTTTTACAGCGGTAAATTTTAGGCTCTGACATCACCCTAACCACCCAAAACTTTGCTATAGCGATCTAAAATTGTATGAATTTCGTCATTGTTTCTAATAAAAGGTGCTTTCAAAAGTTTCTATAGATTATAATGAGCCAAATCGATGGCAACCAGCTCATCGTCGGAGCTTTGGCCATAGTATTATTACTACTACAAACTGGTTCCCAGAAGAAAAAGCAGTAATGACGTAGTGATACAACTTCTTTTCGTGTATCCTACATACAAATTGTTACTCCATCGTTTCTGGGGACAGTTGGAGATTTATCTCTCGCTATCCTTACAATTCTCTCCTTTGCTATTTTTCTATTCGTTAATGTTTTCTATATTATATATTCGTCATGGGTTCGCACTTTGTTCTCCATCCAGAGGGGTTTCTCCTGTCATCTTTCTAATGTTTTGATTTTCCATTTCCGCCGATTTCAGAAGCGTCCAATTTTTGTTATACATATGTGTCGTATAGTTGCTTTATTACTTCTAGGCTATGTTTCCTTCCCAATATATTGATTTCGTCATATTGCATCACTAATACATCCCACTGTTCTATTAGTTCTCATTACTGAATGTGTTCGAAATATAGTACTGTAGATATTTTCGTTGCTTCGATTTATTACAAAGTAGTGCAATTAATATTATGAATGACTGCAGTTCTAAACCCGCATACTTTTGGGTATAGGTAAGGTACCATTACGGAATTAATAATTCGCACGGCTTCGATAAAAAGTTGGCTGAATTTCCAACATTTTATTGTATTTAACCTCTCTTCAATATCAGAATTGATTAATGTGACAAAGTTCAGAGGTGCGCGTAGATTCTGTTTAATGCTTTTAATAAGGCACCTGGTGCGAATTTAAATCAAATAAAACACCGTGTAGATGATAGAAATAATTTTTATAGAAAGTTTAAACAAGGTTTTCATTCATTTAAAGCTGTGAACTTGTTGGCGTAATATTTAGTGGAAACTCCATTTTGTTCTGGAAGAGTGGCAAGTCTGTGGTTCATGCTTCCTGCCAAATTTTGGGTGTATACCCGTGTAAAGGTAGCCCACTCGTTTCGGATTGGCCGAATAAGCTTCTCGCAATGTCGAGGTCGAAAATTATCCCTATCAATCTTTTTTACCATATAACCCCAAATGTTCTCAATTGGGTTCATATCCGAGCTTCAAGAAGGCCAAGGAAGAAGTTATATCGTTCTCTTCCATCCATACCCTAACAACCCTTACCGTATGCACAGGAGAATTGTCCTATTAAAAAATATATATTGGATGCATAACTGAGAAAGAAAAACCATTTGGTCCAACCTGTTGAAAGACAAAATCATCGTCAAGGAATCCTTCTCTTGCGGATGGAAGCATAACATCTCTCAAAACTTCGATATACTTTTGGCAAGTTAGACGACCGTCTATAATATGAAGAGCGCCAAGCCCATCGTTGGAGAACCATCCAAGCCCAGACATGGACCGAAAACCTTTCACTTTGCTGTTATTTGTGCAAATAGTTTTGTTCGAACCGTTGATTTCTGGGGCGGTAAACTCTTAATATGGGGTTGTTTGCGGATTGAACCACTATCTCGTCACTGAATATCACTTTGTTCCAGAAATGGTTGTCTCGGTTAATATATTCATGGGCAAATTCCATTCTTCTAACCATATTTTCTACATACAAGAGGAGTTTCCGTGCCGCTACAGAGTTTCTCAAACCAGCTTCCCTTATACGACTTCTCGCCGTTCTGATACAGGCGGGAAAGTCAGTTTCTTCCATACCTTCAACTGCCGTGGTAAAGGGATGATTCATAACGTAGTTTGCGAGAGCATCGTCCACCTGAGTGCACTTCTTTTTCCGGCCTGCACCAGCAACAGGTGCCAAGGAGTGCGTTGCGTTCACTTACGTTTCAAGCTCATAATTATGGACTTCTTAGAACCCAAATGCTCTGCCACCCTCTGCAGGGACCATCTCTCCTCCAGTTTCGCAATACCGATTGGCAGGCGCGTAGGAGCGTTTTCTAGACTGCGGGGGCCATTCTATTTTCAATAAAACTTATACTTCTAACTTGATCCATTAATACGAGCTATAATATTTCTGATTTCCTGATTATAAATTTTTAGTTTTATACTATAATAATATATTGTAGTCACTGGTTACTTAATAAGTGCTATTTTATTTTAAAAACAACACTGTACCATAAAAAAAAATTAAACAATGAACAATGTTTATTATCAGATTTTCACATAAGCAAAGAATACACATGAATAAGCAAACTTAAATAAATATAGAAACGAGTTTCTGAAAAATAAAAAGGGTATAAATATGGATTGAAAATAATAAAACACAAATACAAAAATAAATTCAATTAAGAAACTATCATTTAGAAACCTGTACCAAAAACAGAAATTCTAGTTGGTAAAGCACCTACTAATGTTTCACATAATAAATCAATAAATATATTTTATCAGATCCGCGCCAATCGGTTGTTCAAAAAGGCAGTTAAAATCATAATAGTAGGCATCTTTTGGAAACAACCTTGCAGTTGCACGGCAATACCCGATAAGAAAAGTGTTGTTATAGTAGTCCCATTTCAATTATATCCGACCACACCGATTACTTTCTGGAATAGTGAAATTTAATATCGCTCACTCTGCGGCAATAAAAAATAAAGCCGATTTACAGACACGGGTTTTAATTACAATTCAAGTTCACATATGTTCATGTTAGTGGTTGTAAGAAATACGTAAAATTATAAATTATGATGAAACTAGAAACAGATATTTTTGAGGGGGCCAGGCCCCTCTGAAAATTATTTGAGGGGGCCATTGGCCCCCGTGGCCCCCGCGGCTCCTACGCGCCTGCCGATTGGTTTTCCAGCTTCTGACAATACGTGATACGGCAGTTGACAGTGTCACTTTCATAAAGCCACTGCGATAAGCATCATTTGCACTAGGAAAATTTGCCGTGCGAATTTTCTCCGTAAATGCACATTAAATTAGTACAATTTGAGACACATCCTGTATAACAACTCCAGTTTCTAATGTCAGAATACATCGATGAAGTTATATGTCGGATTAGAATTAGAGTATAAATAAATTTCCAAAATGCGGCATGTTACCAAAGCAGAAAAATAAACGTATAGGTCATATATTTACCCAGCATATATTCGTTTGAAATCCAGTGTATACATAAAACGGGCGCTTTGTAATACATAATGGAAATTGTAAAAATGCCGAGGTTTAAAACAACTTCGTTTCCAAACAATACAACATGGACGGTGTATTTAACTCTCAAAAGCACCGGAGCAAACTTTGTGAGTTGTTTGTAACTGCCTTCGACTGCAAGGCTTCGTTCGAAAATGTGTATTTTTTATATCTGAAGCAGAATTTTCCTCGAGGCGAAATATGTATATCGAATATCATTGCTGATTTCGTCAAATTATTCCGGCTTTACTCAAATTCTTTCAGAATAAACTCCAGTAAACATAGATAATCACTTACAAACACAAGAATTATTTGAAATTGATAGCTAAGGTCAGGGTGGTCTTGAAGTCCGGGGTGCACGACACACGGGCGGCAAAGTTTAGAGGCGGCAGCTAGACCTTGTATACTCTGTTTCTGCTGGAATTTCAAGAAAGATACAAAAATTGTGTATAATACTTAATAAAAGGTGACTGACTACTGGTTACTGTAATGTATAGTAACAATTGTGTTATAAAATGTTTATTTATATTACACAAAACATAAACATAGTTCGACTACCACAAATCGTAAGTAGTTGAATTCGCACTCGATAATTCCATACTGCACACTTCATTGTGACAGGGTCTCCAGACGCCGTCAAAACCAGGCGCGTAGGAGCGTTTTCTAGACTGCGGGGGCCACTCTAATTTCAATAAAGGCTTCTAACTTGATCCATTAATACAAGCTATGCTATAATATTTCTGATTTCCTGATTATCAATTTTTAGTTTAATACTATAATAGTATATTGTAACGACCTTGCGATCGGGCCGATGCAGACGCGTGAGTCAGCGGCCGAATAGTCCGGAAGCAACCTTAGACCCCAGGAGCAGACGCGTGACGTCAGCGTCCTTGGAGCCAGCTGCGATGGATGCGTCATGCGGTTCCTAGAAAGGTCGAGCGAAGTCTAGATTGATCTCGAAGGAAATTACCCGATATATAAATACGCGCGGCGAAAATAAAAAATCAGTTCTCATTCAGCTCGAAAGGCGTAAGCTGCTACATAAATAGACGCGTATAAAATAACCACATAAATAATTGATGTTTAATCCAGTGTAAATAAATAGAGTGTATAGGCATATAAATCATTACTGTTAAGCCGTATATAAATAATTATTAAATAAATGTATCGTTGTTAGAAATAGTGCCTGTAGTTCGTTAGTTTAAGTAATTTGTGTTCTGCCTTGTTAATTCGTGTGTTTGTAAATAATAATAATTAATAGTTGTAAATAAATGTTTAACACAAGAAGCGTCGTATAATTTTTAAATAGCCCGAGTGTAAAAACGTAACAATATTTTAATCACTGGTTACTTAATAAGTACTATTTTATTTAAAAAACACTGTACCATAAAAATTTAATTAAACAATGAACAATGTTTATTAGATTTTCACATAAGCAAAGAATACACATGAATAAGCAAACTTAAATGAGTATACTAGTTTTCAAAAAATAAAAAGGGTGTAAATAAAGATTAGAAATATCATAAATGTATATAAAACAGAAATATCATAAATGTATATAAAACACAAATACAAAAATAAATGCTATTAAGAAACTATCATTTAGGAACCTGTACCAAAAACAGAAATTCTAGTTGGTAAAGCACCTACGAAAACGTTTACAAGATCTCTAGATCTACATGTTCTACCTCCTCTACAGTGTCCGCCAAAAAGTCAGCATAATATAAGAAACATTTTTATTTTTGATTTAAAAAAAAAACATTTTAGGTCAATGATTTGTGCTTGTCTAAAAACCTATTTAGCCCCTATCATATATACCGAGCGATTTTTACTTATTTAGAAAATAGAATTTTTCGAAATTGCCAAAATCTAAAAAGTGCTATTTTTCGAAAATTACGTAAGATTTCAATGAGATTTTTTTAGAATTTGTTATTTTTAGTTAACTGAACAATCTCAAGGAAAGGCCAGAAAACACCGAATTTTTTAAACTTTAGCTAAAAATTATTTTTTAAATCTTTAAAATATTTTTTCATAATTTCAGAGACCAAGACTTAATATTAAATTCATTTTTTTATGTGAAAACTTGAAAGAATTATAATTGTAACACGTAAACAAAGGCAGGTTTTTTCCCGGCCATTTCGCTTAGTGCTTTTAAAAATGGAAGCTCTTTGACTTGTCCAACAAAGGTAGATAATTTTCTGATTTATTTAACTTAGCCCAACCAAAGTAAGTAATTTCCCAATTTATTTTAAAACTTTCCCTGACGTTATAAATAAGCCCTTCGCGATTATTTGTCTTAGTCTCTTAGTACACGCGTTTATTTGCGTGCGAGTGCTATATCGTTAGTGACAACTGTAGAGAGATAGTCTAATTCGAGGATTCTTGTAAAACAAAAAGTAAGTTATATTGGCTTCTGTTATTTATGTAAAATAGTAAAAAAGTTGTCAAGGATTGCAGATGGCTGTTGGAAGAAAGAGACTTTCTGGTTTCCAATACCGAAAACGGAAAGCGGAAAAAGAAGAAAACGTGAGAAAAATTACGAGCTCTATTAAAAAGCTTCTTGATTCAGGACCTTCAACAAGTTAATCAGTCTCACCCGCGGCATCAGTCGCTGAACTTTTTGATTCTAGCACTGATATTTCGGAATCGCAACTTAGTGCCGATGCATTGACAGATCCTGCCCTTTGGACACAACTTATTTCAGATAATATTAAATTGTCAATAGTAGAAACTGGGAGTACAAATCAAGATTTTTTTCTATCCCACAGGTGATTCAAATCGATCTTTTAGGCTGAGTATTTTCTTAAAAAGTTAGGAAATAATGAAACAATAATTCGGGACTGGATCGTTTATTCAAAATCTAGCGATTCTGTATGCTTATGAATTCCTTTAATGATAAAATAAATTACCACGATTGGCGTCACTTATCTAGAAATATTGAAAGACATGAAAAAAGCGTGACACATTTTGATAGCGTGAGGCAATGTGGCAACTTAAAACAAAATATAGAGAAATGAACAACCGTAGAATCTATAAATCAGGCATACGTCATGATTCGTCAAAAAAGGGTGGATGGCGGTTATTGAAAGAAGTCATTCAGTATTTAGCCAGACAAAATTTAGCTTTTAGATGGAGCACGAAAAAAAAACGATAAGGGATTTTTTTTTAAATTAATAGAAAGTATTTCAAAATTTGGGAATGTTATAGCCGAGCACATAAATCGCATTGAAAACGCCCAAAACACCGCAATATGCCTCATTACCTTGGTCATAACATTCAAGACGAACTAACCACTGTAATAAGCGAAAAAATAAAACAAACTATAGCTAACACCGTAAAACATTCTAAATATTATTCTATTATTTTATATTGTACACAAGACATCAGTCATGAGGAACAAATTGCAGTAGTTCTTAGATTTGTTTATTTGAACCCCTCAACAAAACATGTTGAGACAAGGGAGCATTTTCTTGGATTTTCTTCTATTACTGACCCGACAGGACAGGGATTAACTACGTCATTATTGAATTTAAAAAACTTAAATATTAATGACATGCGCGGTCAAGGCTATGACATTGGTGCTACTATAAAAGGCAAAAGAATTGTCTAACAAAAGAAAAGTTTGAATATCAATCAAAGAGCATTGTATGTACCATGTGCAGCACATAGTCTGAATTTAGTTGTAAATGATGCTGCAAAAAGTTCGTTGGAAGTCACCAATTGTTTTGCCATTGTCCAAAAGATATATGTATTCTTTTCGGCGTCAACGTTGCGGTGGAAAATGTTAAAAAAGGAACTTCTCACTTTTAGTCTAATGCCACTTTCTGATACACGATAGTAAAGTAGAATTGACGCCGTAAAAGCCGTTCGTTTTAATTTGAAAAAAAATATGCTTTGTTTTTTATTTATATTGATTCAAACAGGGACAATGACACAAAAAAACTTGGAAAATTCTTTCATGTCAAAAATAAAGTCATACGAATTTGTTTGTTCATTAGTCACTTGGTATAACATTTTATTAAAAATTAATGTAAGTAAAACTATGCAGCAATCTAGTATGATACTTCCAGAGACTATTAAAATGTTAGAAGAAGTAAAAAAATACTTAAGTGAACTTCGAACAGACCCAGCTTATACAGAAATGCTAAATGAATCAAAAGTAATTGCTGAAGAATTGGATTGTGAGATTAGTTTCTCAACAATCGGTACTGTGCGATCGAGAAAAAGGAGACCCATGTTTGATTACCAAGATACAGATGATGCTACGCTCCGATGATAAACTAAAAACTACGCGAATTTGCAAAACAAATTGACATATTTTGGAACGACATTAACATAGACATAAATGCCATTATGAAAGAATTTGCAATAAGAAAATCAAGACAAGTTGAGTTTGATTGTTGAAAACTATATATCACTTTCAATATTGTAATCGATATTTAGATGTTATAAGATTGTGAGAATAGTAATGAATAAAAGTATTTGGTTTATATTAGGAATGGTTGTCTATTTAGCTTCACTCAACTCACATCACAATCCTTTTCTAACTACATAATCTACAACCCAGAGGGGGCGGCACTTGGGACTGTGCACTAGTGATGTCAAAAAAGTAACTATCCGTTACACGAGTACTCGTTACTCAACAAGATCCGAAGTAACGGATATCAACTTTCAAAAGTATTCGTTACATTTTTAAAACAGTTACTTTAGTTTAACCAAGAGTATCTGGTTCGACGTTGCTTTTTATTTTATTGCCATTCTTACGGTCCGAAGATTAATTTTGAGATTGTGTTAAAATTAGAATGCTGTCAGAAAAAATAGGGGCTTCATGAAAATACTTATTAGGCACATTCGAACAGCGATTGGCGTTCTTAGCTAGGACTTTTTTAATGCTCTAAGATGAAATAGGTAGGCAATTTCCCGAAGAAATGCTTAATATGCTTTATCGAATAAGCGAGGCTTCGGGGATGTCTTCTGACATTAATAATTCTCAGAAAAAATGTATTAGCTCGGACTTTTTAATGCTCGAAAATGAAATAGGTAATTTCCTGAAGAAATACTTAATATCATATAAACGAGACCTCTGACGAAGCGCAAGGTTGCGAAGGTCGCGAAGTCAGTAATGTAAAATTTGATAGGTACATCACACACACGAACTTCTGATAGATTGAAAACAAAAGAACGTGAACATACAACCAATTACAATTAATATACAAAGATACAACCTACTTCACACAACTGCAAATCTTAGCGTAGCATTGACTACGTCCAGTAAGTACTATTTTAACAGAAGTAAAAAAATCTGGTGTGATACACTCACACAACTTCCTTTTACAGTGTTCTTATAATTAGTCAAAAATTTCATTTTAAATTTTTAAAAATTTGTCAAAATTTTTCAAAAATTACAAATTCTACAAAAACGGTACAAAATAGAGCGTTAGTTGAAGAGACAAATTTTCTCTAGAATTTTAAGGTGAATTCAAAAATGTAATAATATACCGGGTGTTTTATTTAAAATAGGTGTTAATAAAAAAAATACAAAAAAAACAAAAGAAACCCACTTTAGAAGTATTCAACTGGAAAATTACCTATTTCACATCAATACACATTAAAAATGTAGTAAAAATTTAAAGTTTAAAAAAAATCGTTAGAGCCGTTTTTGAAAAAATCGAAAAAAACTGAAAAATCACAAGAGTAAACACCTACTTCTGGTTATGCGATTTTCTTCAAAAGCTTGCTGTCTCATCTACATAGTACACAAAACTTATATATGAAGTTTCAACGCCATACCTCTTTTCGTTTTTGAGATATTCTGTTCACAGACAGACAGACACACACACAGACAGACCAATGAAAAAAAAATGTTTTTTGTCTTCAGGGGACTCTAAAACGTGAAGATCTGTTGAAAACTCAATTTTGAATTTTTGGGGTGAATCCAATACTTCCTTTATTGTAAAAGGAAGTAAAAATGTGATCAAGTAGGTTGCTATCACCTTTTTCTTCATAAAGTTACTTTGAAAACAAAATAAAGCCTCTTAACCAGATTGTTTTCAAAGCCTCTTTTACCAACTCCCGATATTATCGCGTGTATAAGCCCCGTGCGCAATGCACAATTCTGAGAAATGAAGAAGTAAGCATTCTGTTTTATTTGTTTATATCAGCTTTAGCAGCACCGTGTACTTGCCACGCAATCTGAAACCAACGGATACACTGAACATTCGGGTACTCGATCCGAACTGGTTGTGACGCACGTAGGTTTTAGAGCGAACGAGTACTCGGTAACGAATACAAAGTAGCGGATACTACAACAAAAAGTAACGAATAGTTATAAGTACCGAAAAGTAACTAAAGTTGACATCACTACTGTGCACCCGGGCGGTAGGTAAGCTAGAGACGCCCCTGGCTAAGGCACATCCATACTGGAATTTGTTGGAAATTATTTGGTAATCTTTGGCAATAAGAAATTTCAGGAAATCTATACCAATCGGATATAACTCAATACGAACTTGTACGTTTTGTGCCATTTTGTAATTATTAGATTCCGTAATGAAGAAAACGGTAATTTATTTTCAAATCACATTTGATCATTTAGAGATCATACATTAAGTTTGCATACTATTTATCTTTACAGGTACGCAACCACAGAAGAAGGGGAAAGCAATCTCAATTTTTAACAACACTTAATTTCCTAATACACCTCAAAGTACCTACATATAGGTACGTCTATTTAAGTTGTTATGTTATGATATTTATTTATGGCTACTACTAACACCAAAACCATAAATAAATGCCCTCAATATGTGCTTGCATTTCTATATGAAAGCATCTCACTTATACTGTGCTGCGGTCCAAAAATATTACTTCCGATTTCCGCAAATTATTGCTATAAATTCGGAAACTTTAGAAATAGTCGTGTATTTCAGGTTGCCTATTTAGTTTGTAATTGTTGGATTCGCAATTGTCATATTTTTTTCCAGATTCCATTTCCTTTTTGGAAATGTTTGGAAGTCTTAATATTACTTCCGAAGCTATAAGACCTGTTGGCAGGTACAAAATGGCCCACCTCTTTTTTCGCTAGCTTTTCTTTCTTTTTCTACTACAAATCCGCGAATGTTGAAGTAGCCTCAGGTCACTGTTCCTTCCATATGTTGAGCTGCAAATTTGGCGTTGAGGAAAACCGGAATACCTGCCACTACGAGTGCGCTCTGACAGACCCTTCGCATTTTCCACATACATAGCTTATCGAATCACGTACATTACTGAGGTTACTCACTACAGATCTTGTATGTAAATCATGTCATTAAACAGATTTTTTGAGCGCCGGTTAATGTTTATTTCCACTAGCGCTTTACAACTTCGCCCAAATCGGTTCCGAGCGTTCTTGCCTTGCATAATTCCCGTACATTATTTGTATGTCTGCTATTCATGTAATAGCTCTCTTCTAAATATTTAGATAATTTATTAAGAGCCGCTGTTTTAAATAATATATTGTCTCTGATCACTACGAGCTGTTGTTTACAGTCGCTTTACGTGGTATCACGGTTAGTCGTTGAACATGGCGTTCGAAGCTTCTGTTACTTGTATTTATTTGCCTCGTGCATCATCTACGACTTCCTTTCGTGAGCTGCTGGTTTTTCAAATCAGGTTTCGGCGTGGATATTGGCAACCTTCTTTTGTTGGGTTCATTTAACCAAAAGTTAATGTTACAACTACAAACATATATTTTGACATTTACTTCTTCTAAATTTCACCCTTGTGGAAAAATAGACTGTTTTTGTTTTGATCTAAACTCGTGTCTCGAAGTACTATAAAAAATAATACCGTAGTTCAAGTAATTTAATAAACCATAGATTGAATAAAATTGTTACTTTTAAGATGGTGGGAAAATGTTAGCAACTACAACTTTGTTAGCAATTTTCATTCTTCATAACTGCAGTCGTTGATCGTGCGAGGACGCACATGTTCCATAAACGAAGAAACTTATTAGAGCAGTTTAATATCTCTGTTACATCTGTTACATCTTAAAAATAAAAATAAACAGAATACGGCTAGAATAAGTGCTACAAGAAAGGCTTTATTTCCCGTTACTATTGATGAAACAACGCGTTTTGACTCTTTAACACAGGCAGTAGAGCCTAAATTGCTAATACCATTTATTACTGCTTCCTCCTGTTTTTCGATACGGTTTATAACAAAAAATAATATGCTGAAAGTGGTAAGTACTTCAAACCCTAAACGTGTTATGTCTTTCAGCACTAATTAATGTCCTCGTCTTTGCGCAGAGAATAAACAATCTCATTACTTTTAAAATGATAAAACGGATCTCTAAGACGCGAGTTGGCGGACCTTTCCATATAAATCTCGGCGAAGTTGATGTATATTTAATCGAAACCCTTATAAAATAAGCGCGACCCTTCAACCTTCCTCCATCTCCAACTGACCAGTTTGATAAAAGATGGTCATTGATGTTTACGAGGAAATTTCGTAAGAATGTGTCTGCAGGGTTGGAGACCGTTATTTGATATGCAGCGAGACTATCAGTTCACAACATAACTAACTATTGGTATCGCAGCCCGCACAATAATGGAACGTATCTACGTGCACCCGTAATAAAATTTAAGAACTGAAATAAAATTATAACCAGATAATATTTATGTAGCAATTTTACGTGCTGATACTCAGTATACACGGTTTTCATAGTTAAGTCGGCACTATTACTAACCTCGTTATTATTGGAGCTACAAAGTCAATTAAGTAGGCAAACTAGTAGTATTTTTTTCGACAATTACGATGGTGGAGTTATGTCATTGCCAGGGCCACTAGAAGCGTTTACAAGCGGGCTCAAGAATGCTTGATGCAAGAAAGTGATGTTTTTGAGCATCTAATTTGAGTTTTATTTTTATAAGTTCATAGAATAATTTGAAATAAACGATATTGTTTCACTTCATGGATATTCTTTTTAATTTCTATTTTATGGTAAGGCAAAATTGCCACCTTGACGAATTTGAAAAATCATCAATACCTTTTGTCATTTTTGACATTAGGATGAAAGGTCATAGGACACTTTTTGTTCAGAATTCAACTTCCTATCGATTTTGAATATTGTATACTGAGTGTCCCATTTGAAAAAATTGAACGTTTTGATATAACTCGCGAATGCGATGTTCGATTTTGATTCCGTTTTTACCGTCGTAATTGGCGGAAAAATACTA
Organism: Agriotes lineatus; assembly: GCA_940337035.1. Lineage (NCBI taxonomy): Eukaryota > Metazoa > Arthropoda > Insecta > Coleoptera > Elateridae > Agriotes > Agriotes lineatus. The sequence goes on from OW679202.1 coordinate 13,170,730, forward strand.
CTAGTTTGCGTACTTAACTGACCTTGTAGCTCCAATAATAACGAAGTTAGCAATAGTGCCGACTTAACTATGAAAACCGTGTATATTATTAGCATAGTGAAAGAAAGAAAAGGCAAGGCGATTCTTTTAATACATTTTTATTTTCACTGTTAGGAAAGGAGGTATGTACAAATGTAATAACAGGATGGCAAATAGAAAGATGTGCCGAACAAAGAACCTAATAAAAGGTGGGTCACGAAACTGGGAGCTTCTTACTTGATTGCAACCCAACATACGAGTGCACATACGAGCCCAAAATCACAGGAGTTCCCCCTAACGCATTTTCTGACTTAACGCTTTACAAAACCCGAAACAGATGTTGTATCGGAACTGAAATGTAACAACTCTTATGCTTATTTGAAACTTTGATTAATTTTACATATTTTTATATATAATAGTAAACTATGGAAAAGTGCAGTACTGATAAGTATTTGTTGCATATTTTCGTCAGTTCGCAGGTTTATTGTTAAGATCAAATATTACGCGTTGTCAGATAATAATTTCGTTACCGTTTGAATTGTATTCAATGCTGTCTTTCACTTGTTTACTATAGCCAACAACAAAAGCTCTTGTTACTTTATCAATATCAGGCAAATATGCAAATATGCATGCTGTATCGCAAAAGATTTCGGTTTACCTTGTGATACGGCGTTTCAACTTTTTATTTTAGTATTTGTGATTATTTATATACTGTTACTTTCGGATCCATACATTTTTTTTACTAATTTTTTTCTGATTTTTTCAAATTTTTTATAATTTTTCTTATATTCGAATGCATAACCGTAGTATCATTTATTTTTGTACTGTGCTTATCGGTTTATCCTCAGCATGTAAAGTTTTGTAATAATAATAATAATAATAATAATAATAATAATAATAATAAATATTGTTCAATTGTATAAACCAATTGCAGTTGTTGCTCCAACACCGCATTGCCCAAGAAAGTCTTCGATTATTGCGGTTGAGCTACGAATTTTGGGCTGTATAGTGAAAACAAGTCGTAGTAACAACTGCAGTGCTTTAGCTCCTGTGGAACGAAGTTACAGGAAAACAACATTCGAAAAGTACTGGCTCAACAGCTTTAAAAACAATTGCTTTTAATTTGTATAAGGTAATTCAATTACATATTGTTTCAATTTAAGTTTCTAGTTGTGAAACCTTTTTTACTCTTAGACAAGGGAAAAGCCTTTACTAATAAAGAAACATGGCCATGGTAATTTGAAGTGATGAAGTTAGATTTGAACTTTGCGTGAGAGGTTCGCGAAGCAGTGTAATCCGAAAAAAATTTGATCAGAGATACTGAAAGTTCTGTACCCATTTTTTAGATAGTTCTCTGTGTGGTGGATAACGATGCATTTGCATATTTACGGCGTTCACCATGCATTAAAATAATGTCCTTTTTTCTATGCTCGTCATCATCATTACTATTATTTAAATAATGTCACTGGTCGGTCCATAAACTTACAGCTTGTTACGTTCATTTTGTCATTTTCTCATATAATCCTCCTCCTCCTCATTCCTTAGGCCCCTCGAAGGGGCATGGTGACATTATGGTCTGGCTACTTTATGGACTTGATAGTTTCTTTCCAGGACGCTCTATCCTGGGCCGAGTGGATGGCTTCGTGTAGTGTTTGACCTGTCAGTGCCTTGAGTTGGTCCTTCCATCGCATGGGCGATCTGCCTATCGGTCTGGATCCCTCCATTCTGCCTTGGACTACTAAAGTTTCCATGTCATTGGTGCGTCTGTTAATGTGACCGAAATATCGCAAGTATGACTGGGCTATGGTTGTGCTTAGCCGTTGTTCGATCTGGAGTTCTTCCAAAACGGATTTGTTTGTTCGGTGGGCCGTCCAGGGTATGCGTAAGATCCGCCTATAGGCCCACATTTCAAAGGCATCGATTCTTTTCTTGTCTGCTTTCTTGATCGTCCACGTTTCAGCCGCGTAGGTTGCTATTGGAAATATTAATGCGTGCAATAGTCTTTTTGGTGTTCTTCGTTATGGCTGTGTCTTTCCATACTTTCGTGAGCTTTGTGACTGCTGTCCGTGCAATCGCTAGTCGTCTTCTGATTTCTGGTTCAGATTCCCCTGTGTTGGTTATTGTGGAGCCAAGATATTGGAATTGTTGCACAACTTCATAATTCGCTATATTGTGGATATGATGCTGGTTGTTGTTCCTTCTATCTATAATCATCACTTTGGTTTTAGTTTTATTTATCTCCAATCCATACGCTTTGCTGTGGTTGATTAGTCTGTTCATGATGGTCTGAAGTTCAGTCTTCGTCGGGGCTATGATAAGAGTGTCGTCGGCGTATCTTAGGTTGCTAATCCGACGTCCTCCGATGTTCACTCCTCCTTCCCATTCTTCTAGTACTGTCCGCATTATGTGCTCGGTATATATGTTAAATAGAAGAGGCGAGAGGATGCACCCTTGTCTAACTCCTGCTTTGGCTTTAAAAGGTTGTGAGTAGACATTGTTAACTCTGACTTTTGCATTATTTCTCTCATATAAATTTCTAATTAGTGCAACCAAGTGTGGGGGTGTTCCCATTTCGATTAATACTGTCCATAGCTTGCTCCACTCCACGGAGTCGAAAGCCTTGTGGTAGTCTACGAAGCATAAGTACATCTCGACATTTACTTCGCGAGCTTTTTCAATGAGTTGTCTTGTGTTCAATATTTGCTCTCGCGTGCCCTTGCCTGGGATGAATCCGGTCTGTTCCTCGGAGATTTGAGAGAGGAGGTGTGACTTTAGTCGTTCATTTAATATTGTGAGCATTACCTTGCTGATGTGTGGTATGAGTGCAATTGTTCTGTAATTTTCACATTTCATCGGTGTTCCTTTCTCCATTCCTGTGGCCAGTTTCCTGTCCGCCAAACTTTTTCACATAATTTGTGTATTATGTTGATGCCGATTTCTCCCATTGCTTTTATGGTCTCTGCTGTTATTCCATCTATGCCGGGAGCTTTTCGATTGCTGATCTTCTGTATCGCTCTTTCTACTTCTGATCTTAGGATATTCGGCTCATGCTCATATTGCTGGAGTTCTTGTGTTGTTATATGGTCGCGAGTATCATTGAACAAGTTGCAGCAGTACTGAGTTACCATTTTCGTCCTGTATAACCTGCGTGTTTGGTTTGAACTCGCGTGTGAGATATTTTATTTTCTTGTGTAGCTCGTGTGGCTCATGACGTGTTGCATGTTTCTGTATTTCATTACATAGTTCATGTATATGGTTGTTCTTGTCTCTTCTGCATAAGTGCTTAGGTTTAGTTGTTTCATTTTTATTTCTTTTTCATTTTTCGGTAGGTTTGCTTTGCCGACTTCTCTTCTGTCTTCTATTCTCTGGATTGTTTCGTTTGACATCCAGTGCTTTTGTTTGGTTTTACTTTCCTCAGGGCTACATGTCTCTATCGCCTTTATGATCCATGTCTTCATTTCTTGCCATATTTCATCTGGTTCCCTTGAGGTGTCAGGTTCCTTGTGTGCTCGTAATCCTTGTATCAGTTTCTCTTTGTCGGGTGTTTCTAGTTTCTTTATTTTGTCATTTCTTTTAGTCGTGTGTAATACTCATATAATAGTTGAAATAATTAATTAGATTTGGTAATTTACATTTATTTCCTAAAAATACATTATTTTACCTACGGATAGGCAACCCTAATAACACCAGTCTTCATTATGAATAAAGGAACAGTTCTGTTTATCAGTTTGGCACATACATCTGCACTCTTATAGTTTTTCTTCCTTTTTTCGAATTTTGGAACACTTTGATAACCTGAGATTGTGGACGCTTTTGGCCAATTTTCATTCTTTTTCCATCCTCGACTCGATCACGAGAAGTTGCTTCCCTGGACACCTCTGCTTCGTTCAGCTTTGGATATAGCTGTCCTCAGTATTTTGAAGGATATGTGAGGCAGGTGACCCTCTGGAGCGCCATGGGAGCTTTTGTGTGTTGCTTCTTTGCGGTTTTGGTTGGGCGTCTCCTCCGATTGAACTAGTCGTACAGCTGTTCGTCACCACTACGACTTCTTTTCTTCAGCGCGGTTGTGTACCTAGACATTTGTATTTTTAGCTTTTAATTCTACGCCTTGGAATTGAGATTTTTATTCTACACCATGGAAACGCCATGGAAATGAGCTTTTTATCCTACGGCATGGAAATGAGTTTTATCACCTGGATTGGTTCTGTTCGTGTTCGTGCATTTTGACCTAGATGTGCTAGCCCTGCATTCGCTGCATTGTAACATCTTGCAAGGCTCTTCTGCGGCCTGTGGCAAAGCCATCCCCTTTGGCCAGCGTACCTGGACCTTTACATCTCTCCCAGCAGGGCCGTGTGAATCTGAGGTGTAGTAACGTTGTAGTTTATATTGTACGTTTTACTAGTATTGATTTATATGACCTTTGAATTGCCAGATTGTTATTTTGTGCATATCAACTTTTGGGTGTCTATTTGAGCTTTAGATAGTGAATTAATTACTTTACTTACCTGTGTGTACAGCAGCCCCGTGTAGTTTGCTTTGATTTGTGTGTCGGCAGCTTCTGTACGCACTTTTATTTCTGCTTAACGTCGCGTATTGCATTAACCTCACTGTCAATTCAAGTTTACTTTTCTGAAGTGTCAAATTTAGCTGAACTTTGTGGCGGCTAAATTGCTGCCTACGGGATTGTTGTGGAAATTATTTAGCTTCCCGTTTTTGAATTTTGATAGTATAGTTTAGAGTTTAGTATGCTCGAAAACAGTATTTAGAACGTCAGGGAACACTTTATGACTTTCCTTTAGAAACTAGCAACACCCTGTGAGATCTCATAACCTGCTGGAACCGCCCCGTCTACATTTTGTGATCCGTAAAGTTATTTTATTAAGCCAACCTTCGGGGTTAAATGTTGGCATTGCACCTTTTGCTTGCACTATTCGCACCCTTGGCTTTGCACTCCCTCTCACGGAAGTTAGTTGCTTATTTTAAAGCCTTTTTTGATTATGTTTGTAGGTTAATGTGGTCATGTCTCGTGTCGTGTCGATCCCCGATTCACGGTGAACGTCATTGGTTAAATATTTAGGCATGCTTTTGCGCATATTTGATTGATTTAAGTTTCTAGGTGCTTTCGAGGTCCTAGCGCCCTTCAAGCTGATCTAGTTTATTGCACCTTGCGTTGGTTTAGTAGGTCAATTGTGTTATGTACTTGTAACCTTTAGTTGTGTTATCATTATTGATGATGATCTTGGTAACTTACTGTGATAGATTTTTATTGTTGATTGTCTTATTATGTATATTGGTGGAATATGTGTTTTGCGTGTATTTGTTGTTTGATTTGCCGCACTATAGGACAAAAAAATTTTTACTAGCTATTTGTTCAGTTGTTATTTTGACTTGTGTGATATATATCTGTGACCATGGGGAGGTGCGACTGAATATCGCAAAAAATAAAATTAAAATTGAAAACTTAGAAATAGAAAATCTATTTCAAGTTAAATATCTAGGAGTGATTATAGATGATGAATTACACTTCAAAGCACACGTAGATTATCTAATTAAACAGGTAGTTAAGAAAATAGGCTTATTCAGTAGAATTTCTAGCAAGCTTAGTATACAGTCTAAAATTATGATTTACAAAACAATCATTTCGATTACTGTTCTAGTATATTATTTTTGTCAAGAACAAGAATTGGCCAAAATGCAAAAACAGCAGAACAGAGTAATGCGTATTATACTACGCTGTTCGAAATATACAAGAATTTTTGCGATGCTAGATTGTTTACAATGGTTAAGTATGAAGCAACGTATTTATTTCAATTCTTTGTTGTTAGTTTTTAAAGCAGTCAGTAACCTGTTACCAGAATTTATGTCCCAAAATTTAGTTTATGGTTGTGATATTCATAATTATAGTACTAGAAATAAACAGAATGTTAGATTACCTAAACTTACAAAAAGCAGTTTCTAAAATTGTTTCCTTTATAAAGGCTTCAAAATGTATAATAATCTTCCAATTAAAGTTAAAGGAACTAAAAATATCTATGAGTTTAAAAAACTAAGCGATTATGTTAAGAAAAATTATTAGTTAAGTAAATATGTAAACAATTGTAAATCTTAAAATAGTTTATAACTGAATAAAGATTATTATTAAAACTAATAGAGAACAAATGCAAGATGAAATAAAGGCGTGAAGACCAGCAAACATATAAGTAAACTAGCTGTTACCCGCGACTTTGTATGCGCGAGGTTCGTGATTTGTGTATTAAATAATGACTAATTATTTCCCGCCCACCCCTCCCATCCTATCGCTTCCCGTCCAGCCCCGTCCCGTCCCGTCCAGTCCCGCCTCGTCCCGTCCAGTCCCGCCCCGTCCCCCCTTCCATCCCATCCCTTCCCGTCGCTCCCCTATCCTCCCATCCCTTCCCGTCCAGTCCCGTTCCGTCCCGTCCCGTCCCGTCATCTCTTATTTTCGCCTTCAGGGGACAAATTTCCAAAAACTTTGAATGACTTAGTTCAAAATTTGATCTTACAAAAGTCCAACCTCTTTTTTACCCCTTTAGGGGTTGAATTTTCAAAAATCCTTTCTTAGCGGATGCCTACTCCCTATTAGAAATCTGCCTGCCAAATTTCAAATGCCATTTTCGCAATCAACGTCCCAAAAAACCTCAATAACGACACCCATATCGATTTTTAGGCGAATTTACCCCATTTCACCCCCTAAGGGGTTGATTTTCGGAAAATCACAAAGTACGTGTTTGCTTATTTGTTTTTAGGAGTACTCCTACGAAGTTTCAAGTCGAAATGTCTATTTAATATTATTTTTCCATACAAAATTGGAACTCCCATGTTACCTCTTTAGGGGTTGAATTTCGAAATATCCTTCCTTATTCCTTGTATACATCATAAAGGGAACCTCTGTACAAAATTTCAGCTTTCTAAGTCCAAGGGTTTGGGCTGGGCGTTGATGGTCAGTGAGTGAGTGAATGAGTGAGTGAGTCAGGACTTTTAGAAATATATACAGTGTGTCCAAGATAGGGAGGGCCAGTATGGGGATCTCGGTAACTGTAAGAGATACAAATTTGGTTAAATGGGAAGAAAGTTGCGCTATTAAAGGAGTAACAAAAATGTCGCCTAGAAATCGTTGATATGATTTTTCGTTTTTGAATTATCTCAAAAAAACCGAACTTTTGGATTTTATATTTTATATTTTTCTGGTGTTAATATTAAAGTTAGAGTGAAACTAATTAAACTTTTAGTGGACTTAATGATTACGTTATCAAATTTTTTATCCGACGTTTCGTCTTTGAGAAACCATCATCAACTTCATTTTAAATATGGTCCTGGTTTCTTGATGCCAAATTTGTGAAGCTCTTTCTATTCTGAATTCAACAATGTACCACATATTGTGGTTTAATTACGTTTCGAGCTTTTTTTGATCATTAGAAATTTTTTAAGATACGGACCTGCATTTCTCATAACTTTGTAAAAATAAGTTCATACAGTAAGTTAGGCGTTTTTAAATGCCGTTAAAATATTGAAATGCACATCATAATGTCATAATTTTGATACATTAATTTAATAACCAACCAATAACTATTAACAATAAACAACAAATAAATGAACAAAAGATGGACAGAAAGAATAACAAAACGAGCATCGAAACAATGTAATAGGTATTCAAAGTTTTGAAACTTTCAAACAGAAGGAGAACTTAGAAGATTGGTTCTTGAAGTCTTTCAAAGTATAACGCCAGTATTGCTGAATAATGTTTTAGATTCTACAGTTAGAAGATGTTATTTATGCTTAGAGAATGATGGCAACCTTTTTGAATACCTTCTGTAAATTTAATACCTATTAAATTGTTTCGATGTTTGGTTTGTTATTATTTTTGTCCGTCTTTTGTTCATTTATTTGTTGTTTATTGTTAATAGTTATTGGTTGGTTATTAAATTAATGTATCAGAATTATGACATTATGATGTGCATTTCAATATTTTAACGGCATCTAAAAACGCCTAACTTACTGTATGAACTTATTTTTACAAAATTATGAGAAATGCAGGTCCGTATCTTAAAAATCTTCTGATGATGATGAAAAAAAGCTTGAAACGTAATTAAACCATAAGATGTGGTACACTGTTGAATTCAGAATAAAAAGGTCTTCACAAATTTGGCATAAAAAAACCAGGACCGTATTTAAAAAAATGAAGTTGATGATGGTTTCTCGAAGACGAAACGTCGGATAAAAAATTTGATACCGTAATCATTAAGTCCACTGAATGTTGCTATAAAGAAGTTTAATAATTTTCGCTCTAACTTTAATATTAACGTCAGAAAAAAATTAAATAGAAAATCCAAAAACTCGGTTTTTTGAGATAATTCAAAAACGAAAAATCATATCCAGAATTTCTAGGCGTCATTTTGTTAGTTCTTTAATTGCGCAACTTTCTTCCCATTTAACCAAATTTGTATCTCTTACAATTACCGAGATCTGTATAAGATTATATTGCCTCAAGTTTTTGTGACGCACATTCAATACAACAGTGCAACTCTTACAGTATTTGTAAGTATGACAAACTACGAATGTCCAACTATGCAATTTGTCAGACTTATTTTGGCTTTCTGTTACACGTCTATATGTGTATACAATATATCCACTAACCATAGGTTAGTATAGTTTGCAGTTCTTAGTGGAGTCTTAGAAGCGCTTACAGTTCTTATAGTTAAAATTAGTTCTAGTTAGAGTAAACGACGTTCTGTATCAAATGTCTCAAAATATATTAAAGTAAAACCAATGTGGCTTATTATTCCCGAGAATCCGAACGGTTCTAGTTCTTTACAATTGACAAGATGTAAGAACATTAGATTGGCGACCAGGTTAGTCGAAATTCTGCCAGACGTAATCCAGCTACCCCAGCCAGTCTAACACCCAGCTAGACATAATCAATCCCAGTCATGGCCCAGCCAGTCCAAGAAATACGTAATTGTGTCAAAAACATGAAACAGTGGGGGTTTCTCTAACGCCATTAACAGTTTATTTGCCGAAAAAGTACGTTAATTAAGCATCTGTGAAAATATGTTTGTAACTGTTATAAGTATAACGATTGTAACTAATTTCCAGGTTAAAGCCTAACCTAACGCCTGAAAACCTACATCAATATCTACGAAAAATGTTTGTACATTCGTTTGTACAAAATGTATGAATGGAAATGCATTTGTATATGTTTGTGCGTTTTATAATTCAATGGTTTTATGTTACTGTTTATCTAATTTAATTTTTTCATTTTTCATATCTTTATGCTGTACGAAAACAAGATAGAGTAACTAACGGGACAGATGTATTCGCAAGATCATTTTCTATTCCAGCAAAACCCTTTTACTTCCCGGGTTTATTTAACAAAGTTTAATTTCAGGTCATTTACTGAAGCTGGGAGAAGATTAATCTGATTTACAAGTTCCACTGTAACAATTTATCAGTGCAGACTACGGAAAATCAATTTTGCTTCAGAAGCAATTAGAAGCTGTAGGGCAGGTTAGGTCGTTCCGGTGGTTTTTAAAACTTAAGCGCTCCAACTGCAAGTTTCGAGCAACATTGAGTGGCACGTAATGCAATTTTTTTATTTAATTACGATCCCCAGGGAGCAACGTCGGTGCATATTCGTCCACTTTCATAAACTTCCAGCGGTCCTGCAACTGTAGCTGAAGCGAGAACAAGCCGGTTCAATAATGCGGTCCCAAAGGCGTATCAGAAATACTCAGCGATTGCTAAGCAGTTGACACGTATAAATCGAGTGCAGTCATGTAAACCGCAAGCCACGCTGTTCAAATTGTGCCGCATATTAGCACCAGCCCCTATTTGCATGTATGTGCAAATAAACCTCAAGCTGATATGTCAAATGCGGTCGGCGCTGCGCTTAATACATCTGAAGGCTGTACAGTGTACACGCTGATACCGGAATTAATAAACTATTGCAGTTACACAAAATTAATTAAGCACAGCTTTCAAATGAAAATAGTTGTTGATAAAGCTACTCTGCAGCACACTTTTCAAATCGCCACATAATGAACTCAATATTACGAACAATAGGGGTAAAAAGTAATGAACTGTTAACGTTTTCGCTTTCCCTACTATCAATCAGTACGAGGCAAAATTGTAATAATACAGATTTCCAAAGTTGAGATTATACAGGAATGCGCGTTCAAAAAGCTATAATTTGAGCTAGAACGAACTGAAGTTTATTTTTACTGTCATGGCAACGGTATAGGTTTTTGTTTTGCACAATGCGATTTACATAAAGCCGTACTTGTTTCTGTTAAATAATAGAATTGTGATTAAATTTAAACACGAGGTGAGACCATAAACCATTGTTTAATTTTTAGAAAGACGTCTGCATGTATGTGAGTGTGTGCGCGTGCGCGTGCACATGGCCTATAGTCTATAATAAATTAATAACTTAAAAAAGCAATAAAAATTAACTACAATCATATGTTAATAATATCTGTTCATTATGCCTACTGTATCAGCGGTATGGGACGTTTCTACGCCGCCAATTCATCGCCGCCGTTTCTACGCCGGCCGGTTCTCCACCGACTGTTTCTACGCCGGCCGTTTCGACGTCAGATATATTATTACTAGCTGTTACCCGCGACTTCGTTCGCGAGAGGTTCGTTATTTGTGTATTAAATAATGACTAATTATTTTCTGTCATCCCATCCTATCCCCGTCCCCGTCCATTTCTCGATCCCCGTCTCCGTACCGTTCCATCCCGCCCAGTCCCGTCCCGTCCCCTCCCCTTCCATCCCATCCCATCCCTTCCTTTTCCGTCCCGCCCCGTCTCGTCCCTTCCCTTCCCGTCCCGTCCCCTCCCGTTCCATCCCATCCCTTTCCGTCCCGTCCCGTCCCGTTCCGTCCCGTCTCGCCCCTTACAGTCCAGTCCAGTCCAGTCCCATCCCGTCCCTTATGTCCTGTTCACCGTCTTGGACTTAAAAATAAATGCCATTTTCGCAATCAACGTCCCAAAAAACCTCAATAACGACACCCATATCGTATTTTAGGCTTATTTACCCCATTTCACCCCCCAAGGGATTGATTTTCGGAAAATCACGAAATACGTGTTTGCTTATTTGTTTTTAGGAGTACTCCTACGAAGTTTCAAGTCGAAATGTCTATTTAACATGATGATTTATCCATACAAAATTGTAACCCCCATTTTACCCCTTTAGGGGTTGAATTTCGAAATATCCTTCCTTATTCCTTGTATACATCATAAAGGGAACGCATGTGCAAAATTTCAGCTTTCTAGGTCCAAGGGTTTGGGCTGGGCGTTGATGAGTGAGTGAGTGAGTGAGTGAGTCAGGACTTTCAGTTTTATATACAGTGCTTTCGTAAAGTAGTGGATAAATTCGTTAAAAATTCAAGAAATAAGTTCTGAAAAAAACGCTGGAGCCCGTCAATTTTTATTTTTATTTGCGCATTTTTTCAAATAAAATCTATATATACAGGGTGACCTGCGTAGGAGGTACGACGCCACCGATGTTTTTTTTTAAATGGCAACCCCCTTCTTTATTACGAAATTTGAAAGAACGCATTTTTCTATTTACGCTAAGCTGATTTTTGAGCATAATTGCAAAATACCAAATTTAATTTTAGGAAGTATGATTTTACGTTACGGTCAGGCAGGTAACGGTGCACAATTTGGACATTTAATTTAGTGGTTTTTGAAGTTATCATTGCAATTAAATTTAGTATTTTATATTTTAATTTGTTTTTTCTTAATTTTTGCTCATGTGACTTACACTCAAAAATTGGCTTAGCATAAGTAACAAAATGCGGTCTTTCATATTCCGTAATAAAAATAACGGATTTCCATTTAGAAAAAACATCGACGACGTCATACCTTCTACGCGGGTTACCCTGTATATATAGATTTTATTTGAGAAACTGCGCAAACAAAAATAAAAATTGACGGGTCCCAGCGTTTTTTTCAAAAGTTTTTCTTGAATTTTTAACGAATTTATCCACTACTTTACGAAAGCACTGTATATAGATTTTGTACCATAAACTTTTCATAAAATATTTTTGGTTCTTAGGTATCCCGTTAATGTGACATTTTAATTCCCTCATTATTACCTAATAATCCTACTGTCTATCTTAATAGTCTACTACAACGTTTGGAAATTCATAGGTGGATTACGAAGAGTGAAAAAAGGACGCCACGCTTATTTTGAACAACTTATCGCGAGTCGTTTACCACCAATAAAACTAAAAAATTACCGCGACACCGATGAGCGTATTAGAAGAATTGTGTTAGATTGTGGCAACAGGGAACCTTTGAACTATTTACGTGGACTAGCACACAATTATCAAATGATTTAATTATTTTTTTTACGTTTAATTGCAGGAAATGATATCTTTGCAAATTGTAATAGTATTTATCTACGACCACTACTAAAAGTAGGCCTTTTAGCGCTAGCTTGTTTCACTATTTCGAACTGGAAGTGAAGTTGTTCTCGTAACTTCTTGCGTTACAGCTAAAGTGTTTTTGAAATAATTAAAGCGTTATGTAATGAATACAGTCAGATGTGTAGTATTAATAATTACCTTTCGTAACTGACCTTGACAGTACTGGCTCCGCAAACATTCGCCCGCGCGTCAAGGCCTAGTTTTTATTATGACATAAATTATAAGTGTCGTAGATGCAAACCTTTGTTAAATAGATATTTATGGATTATTAACAGTAAAATTAAGGTCGTAGATAAAATATTGTATGCAACTCTTAGCACTTGTTGCATAAATAGCTATTTTAAGTTAGTGTGTGGTTTTAATATAACTATAACAATAAACTTTTAATAGTATTTTCATTTTAAGTTATTATTGCGTTCATGTAAATAATGTAATAATAAATTGAAAAAAATGTTTTTCAGTCAATGTGTCAATCAACGCTTGTATCTCTCTTTAAATTTAGGTACCGGCGTAGAAACGGCCAGTGTAGGATCGGTTGGCGTAGAAACGTCAAAAGCCTTATTACGATATACTTAAATGTGATGTGGAAGTACAGATTCAATTTACAGCGTTTTTTTAAATCTTAAAATCGTTTTTGATATTTTGTTGCAGGATGGAGAGGTGGCTTAAAAAAGGAACTCTAAAGGGTTCTACTCCAACAACTAGCTCTTTTGCTAAAGACAATGATGGTAATATTGAGAGTGATACAGATGAAATCGTCCCAAAAGAAGTTAGGCCAGTTAATGCTCCGACAAGCAGTTACTAAAAAATTTAAGAAGTATGATGAAAGTTATGTGTTTAGGATTCATGATCAATAATGATCATCCTCAGTGTGTTATATGTAGCAAGGTTCTCCGAAATAACTCTATGGTTCCTGCTAAAATGCATCGTCATTTGGAATCTGTTCATGGCGAGCTTAAAGAATAAAATGTTGAATTCTTCATTCGAAAGCGCGACGAACTCTTAAAATTAAAAAGCGTTTATGGTTCAAATCACAGAAACGGTGAATGAAAAAGCAACTGAGGCTTCTGACTTAGTCAGCTATCAGAAACCTCAACTCGATGAAGCCTACTCATTTTCGGTAAATCTTATTAAACCTTCCGCTATGGAGATGGTAAAATGTATGTTAGGTGAAAAATCAGCATAAGAAATAGCTAATATTCCACTTTTGAATGACACGGTAGCTCAGCGTATCGGAGATTTAGCAGCCAGTATAAAGAATGAACTTACTTTTTCTCTCAAATCATGCAAATTTTCATTACAAATGGATGAATCTACCGATGCAGCTGGACTAGCAATATTAACTGTCATCGTTAGGCATCAGCACGAAAACGTATTATTGGAGGATCTTCTTTTATACAAATCTCTACCAACACATACTACTGGAGTTGAAATATTTGGTCTCTTAAATTCTTTTCTTGCAGAGAATAAAACACAATGGGACAATTGCATTTATATATGTACCGATGGAGCAAAAGCCATGAGTGGCATAATTATTGGGACCAAAAACTGTTCTAGTAGCCATTGAATGATCCATGACAGGTACTTACTGCAAAAAAATTATCTCCCTGTTTTGAGGATGTCCTTGATGAGGTCATCAAAATCATTAACTTCATAAAATCTCGGCCACTAAATAGTCGTTTATTCAAAATACTATGCGGAGACATGGGAAGTCTACGTACATCTCTTCTCTTACATACGGAGGTCAGACGGTTATCACGAGGAAAGATACTAACCCGTATTTTTGAAATAACAGACGAGGTGTGTGCTTTTTTTTAAACACAATTTCGAATTGACAGCTGGATTATTTGATAGAAATTGGCTGCTTAAAATTGCCTATTTAATCGAAATTTTTACAAAGATCAATAAACTTAATTTAACCCTTCACGGCAAACAAGTAATAGTTATTTACGTCGCAAGCTTAGTAAATTAGCCTTTATGGGAAAGCCGGATAATTTGCAGGGTGAGCGCCGTACGAGCGGGCCCTGTAATCCGGTGAGCCCCTATAAAGACTAATTGCAAGCGAACTGCGTACAACATTTTATTCCTCTTGCTGAAAATCCTAAAAAATAATATTAGTGATTAATAGAGATCGTGTGCTTGCAAAGTCGCGATGGCAACATTTTGCAGGCACCGTGCCTGTCAAGACTCATTTAGCGAGTCAGTTCATACAATAGTAAATGACCTTTTAACAAGTCAAGAGGAAATAAAAGTATTTAATGCTCAGGAAAAAAATAGTGCTTTCAAGAAAGAGATAGAATTTTGGACAATTTGTATGAGCTAGAACCAGTTTGATTGCTTCCCAACAATAAAAGGCTTCTCAAAAGATGAATGGGTTGAAATAAGAGAGACATTTATTGAAGAAATTATTCGGCACCTGAAAGGTTTGAGTGAAGATTTTAATCAGTATTTTCCAAATGAACAGCAGATTAAATATCAAAATGAATTGTGGATTAAAAATCCATTTATTGTTATTGCACGACCTTCGACCATGTCAGCAGAAGAATACCAAACTTATTGAAATGACATCTGATTCACCGTTGCAATAAAAATTTTAATTAACGTCGTTCGTGGAATTCTGGTGCAGTTTAAAAGATGAATATCCTCAATTGTCACACAAGGCCGTGTTGGCACTTTTACCATTTGCAACTACATATATGAGAAACGGGGTTCTCAGCTTATGTGTCGACAAAAAGTATATACCGCAACAGACTTGATGCCGAACATGGCATGAGAATTCAACTTTCATCCATAAAGCCTAATATTAGGTATATCTGCGATAATAAAAAGCACTCAAAATTTATATTTAAGTCCTGTTTGAATAAATTATTTTAAAAATTTATGGGTTAATATTGAATTTACTTTTTGAAGCAAATAAATATTATTTGAAATAATTGTCATTTTTGTTGCAAATAATCCACTTACAGAATGTTGCATTAAAACCATACTATTGAAACAAACCAGGGCTTCCACAATAAAACTGGGCATTAAAAAGATTAAGAAAGGTTGATCTACATATAGTGCAAACGGCTGGGCCAATGCTGACTGGAAACAGAGCTTCAGCGCTCAGATCTGACGTCAGAATAGGTAGGTTGAACTGACCAATGCGAGCCTCTTATCTAGAGGCTCGAGGTGGAGTAAATTTAATCATTAGACAATTCTACCTATCTATGCTGACGTCAGGTCGGAGTTCTGAGGCCTTACTTCTCACCAGCTGGGCCGATTGTGCTCTAAAATTCTATCTGGAGGTTTTACGATGTAAGTTCTTTGAAATCGGAAAATTCACACGAAAGTAAAAGCGGCTTTCCAGTCTCAAAATTTAACATTTTAAGTATACCATCGCAATACCTAAGACAGTGGTTCTTAACTCTTTCAAGAGGCAACCTACAAGACAAAACGAAACGAAAACGACTCATAAATATAATCAAAAATTTAGTAATCTACTTACATTGATAAACAGCTTGACCAGAACCATCTATGTAGAAGCAGATGAATGGATTTTGTGCGTACAAATAGACAAGTGCATGCACCGCAGCACACGTAATGAATATGCCATCTTGATCGCTACCTAAATTAACTATTAGCGTTTTCCTATGTTCCGCATGCTGTTGGATACACAGAATATAAAAATCACTGCACATAGACGTGGCTTCGAAAACGTGCCATTACGGAGTTACATCACTTATGAGTATTTAACAGTCTGTAATTCAATTTTTGTATTTATTAACTTTTAATACGCAAAACTTGAAAATAAAAGTCCCTTCTACTGGTCAGCGAAATGGCCTGACCTAAATCCGCTGTATTTTTTCTTTTAGGAGCATCTCAAAACCATACCTATTGAAAATGATAATGAATTGCTCCAAAGAATCCTCATTACATGATTCGACAAACACCCGGAATATTTCAACGGATGATCAGTGTTTCCGACTTTACGACTAACTTCCTTCTATCTTACTCGATTTATAGTTTCTCTGACTGCTTGCTGTAATGAGTTGTATGTCAGTTGCTGAACGTTTGGTTCATCGTTTGGGAGACCGTAGTCCTTCAGCGCTTCCTTGTCCTATGACTCCTTCCCGGCAATCAACATCTCTGCGCTGTATACGTCTGAAGTGTTTTTAATAGCCCGTTCGTCCAATTCTGAACATTGGCCTCCTTTTCCAACTTATTCGACTTTTTGCTATTTGGATCCAGTTAAGTCCAGCTGTTCGTTTTAGATCGTCCCTCCAACGCACCTTGGGGTGTCCTCTTGGGTCTTCTGCCCATCCATGGTCTCCAGTTGTGAATGATACTGGTTCATCTATTACCTATACGTATTTCGTTATGGCCTTCCCAACTTCATTTTTATCTGGTTATAGTTTCTGCTATGTCCTGTATTTTAGTGATGCTTCCGATGTGTTCGTTAGTTTTTCCGTCACTCTCTCTGTGGCTGTTTGTGATTTTGCTAAGTTGCCAACATTTCTCTTTATAGAGACCCATGTTTGCGTTACAGGTAGTACACAAGTGTTAAAATACTTTGCTTTTAAGTTGTTGCGTCATTTGCAAGATTCGGCTCAATTTTACAAAAACCTCCCAACCCAGCCTGATCCTTCTGTCTACTTCAGCTCTTTGATTGTCTATATTAGGTCTTATAGCTTGCTCCAGATACAAGTATTCTTTAACCCATTCCAGCGCTTTTCCTCCTACTGCTATTTCTTCCCACTATTCTGTGTTTGTCATTATTCTGGTTCCGTGATTCATTATTCAGTTTTCTTAACATTCTCTCCACAATCTTGTCTGCTATCAGGACTATATCGTCCGCACATCTAGGATGGTTCAATCTTTCATCAATTATGTTTATCTCAAGGTTACCAGTCTAAGTTTCTAAAGTTATCTTGTAATGCGTTTGCAAATCGTGTTGGTGATAATGTATTGCCTTGGCGGACTTCTGTATTGGATTTGAATCTTCGTGTATTCGGATAACGCTTCTAGCTTGATCGCAGCAATTTTTGATAAGCTATATTACATCCCACGTTTTTATTCATGATTTATGACATATAAGTTTGCTCTGTGAGCTCCACATCGACTGAAATCACTGTCCATCAAACATGTTACGATCTCCATATAGCTTGTCTAGCCATCACCTTCAAATTTCAGGCGTTCTGTCTCAATTGTTAGTGAGAAGTGCATCAAAATAAATTAATTTATTAACCACCTTTAACTGTCCTACACTTCCCTGCTGCAATGTCATTTTGGCAGCGAACACTCGTTATACAATTCTATATTGTAGTACCTTAACACCTGGTACGCCTCATTAGGAAATGTGTTCCCTGCGGTGGATTTCCGTTGCTTTCTGCGGAGTTTGCGATCATGTAAACGCGTATAGTGTTTTGTTACTAAACTACAATCGACCACTCCGCAGATAGAATGATTTATTGTTCTACTCATAATATCTTGGCAACCCAGAGGTTCAAAATCGCTGATCTAAGGGCTGTACAACAGATTATTTTTCCAAAAATGTCAGGCATTACATTTTTACAAATATTTTTAATATATTGGCATTTTTTGCCATTTAATTGAAAATTTCATGCAGACAATCTTTGTTCAAATTTGGGATATTCTAACAAGTAATAAGCGTGCGCCAGAACTATACGCCCTGTTATATTTTCCATGCTGAACAAAATCTCAATAATGCATTGTGTATTCAATGATATTCTAAAGGCACTCGTCAAATAATCTGACGACACTAATACAATTACTGCTTGGCAGTATGACAAATGTGAAGGAGTTTTAACTTCGTATTAAATGCAATTTCCACGAGCGCCACCCCAACATGAAATCAATGCAAAGCTATAACGAACCATCCACATTTTTCAAGATATGGGAAATGCTATCTGAACTATTCATCATTTTAAATCGATTTGTCAAACAGTCATCCAGAGCGTCTGCAGTCACAGACTGGTCAAATAAATCAGTTTTAGCTCAGCAGCTATCCATCTTGCAAGGTTTAACATACATCGCTCGAGATGGATAAACATAGGGATCTTCTTGAATTATTGAATCACCATATTTTACCGCTAATTTTAAACATGGTTGTTTGATGATAGTACAATTGCACGACGTATAGGCTAATAAGTTTTCAAAAAAATATAACTGATTTTTAAAATACATACATAAATAACTTGCATATCGATCAATTTTCTACGATTTCATAATGACGTATTATGAAGTTGCAAACCTTATTATTCCTGTAACGAGATGTTACATACCATTATTCAGAAAAAAACAAATCATTAACGCTTCTAATCTGCAATATACAAACGTACATAAATCACAGTACTTGTATCATCCACTGTTCCATAGTTATGACGAGAATATTCCGTAAGGCCTCATGACAAAAGCTTCTTCAGTTTAATCATTACGTAACATTAGTAATGAGATAAAACATAAATCTTTAAAGCACGGCGTGCCTTGTGTTTTCTAAATATAGAATTTCAAAGCTTCGAAAAAGATGTGTTCCTTTGAGCAATATATTTTTAAGTTAGAAGAAAATACCTTCCCTATCTGTTAATAAATATATGTATTAAATCTCAAAAAGAGTAAACCGTTAAAACGATAGAAAAAATTAATTATTGGCACACTCGCTGAAATTTTGTTCTTGGGTATTTGAATTGACATCATTCTTTTAGTGTTTGCTAATAGATGATACAAACATCTCATATTGTCGATAAGATCGCTGTACTGAGCCTACCTTACATTTAAAAATCCGTGAGCAATATATCACATCATCATTATTATAAGTAAGTTTTCTATTTCTACCGATAGTGTCACACAGACTTTTGCATTCTCACCAACCAAACTACAAGAACTGCAACCTCTCCAGACTACTAATTAAGTTTTAAGTAAATGGATACACAAATAGTAGTGGTAACGATGTCATTATAAACAAAATAAGTTTGATCAGAGCTTCAACATAACCAATCAGAACGATAGTGTCTATCACGTCATCAATAATCTATAACTTTTTTACGATTTTTCAATTCAACAGAAGTAAGTTAACCAATCAACTACCCCTGCTCACTGGAAATTGTTATGAAATGTACGTTAACTGCATTTAGTTATCTTCCGTCACATTGCAATGCTTATTACAAATATTGTAAATAGTAAAGCGGTTAAAAATTAAATAATCAAATTTTGAGTTTGACTTTAAGCGTTATATCCTTGCGATATTAAGAGATTTTAATAAAGCCGGTGGTTAACTAATTTGTAATATTACCAAATACTACGGCGTTAAACATGTACACATTTTAATTAAACAATAAAGTAGCACGCTTTACAGTACCAAATTACTGTGAACACAATCTTTGAAGTTAAACTTCGCCGCTTACCAGACAGCAAAAACGAATCTATAACGTCGGAACGCTTGCTGTAAAACATAAATTATCCAATAAAATAGCTAAATTTTAGCACACCATCAAATCTAAAGCTGAAATATCGGCTTTATATGACATCGTTTGACACTGGTTTTCAAGAATTTGATATTCAAATTAGATTTTGGGCAACGCGCCGACACTATCCTCTATTAAGATAAATGTTAGCCCAATAAAAGTCCAAAAATTATATTAAAACACTATGTCAAGAGATAATAGGCTCTATTACAACCTGTTCCGACACACGGAGGCGATATTAAACAGAAGTATCAACTTGATAGCTGAATATTTTATTTGCATTTTTATGGACAATAAGCGATACCAAGTGCCTACTAGTTCTAAGAGTTGATAACAATTATCGTCTTCCAAGTTGTATGTGAAATTTAATAATATTAGCAAAGTAATAAGGCA
Organism: Agriotes lineatus; assembly: GCA_940337035.1. Classification (NCBI taxonomy): domain Eukaryota; kingdom Metazoa; phylum Arthropoda; class Insecta; order Coleoptera; family Elateridae; genus Agriotes; species Agriotes lineatus. Next base: position 13,191,057 of record OW679202.1, read on the forward strand.
CGCCATAAAGTTAATTAAAGCGAGAGCTTATTGCTAAACAAATTAATTCTGTTACACACGTTTAACATTGAAAATTCTATTTTTTCAGAAAACATATTATGTACAATAAAACTTTATGAAAATAGTAGCAGTAATTCTTCAAGATCAACGTTTATATTACTTACATTACCTTGCTAAAATAAATTGGTAGCGCAAATACCTGGACTTTCCGCACTATGAAGGCTATTGAAAGCCACATGTAATCAGAGATATAAACAAGTAGTAAAGATTTACTATTTGACATAAAATATTCGAAATAAAAAAAACAGAAATGAATATTTATTTTTCTCGAAAACACTTTGCAAACGACCGACGCCAAGAGATTGAAAATGTGTTATTTTTTTTTTTTTTTGAATGATCGTAGCGTAAGAATTCCACTTTTAAATAGAGCAACTCACATACTTCTAAATATACTTTAATCACAATCGTTCCGAACGCTTGATTTCTATATCTTATATACCTCACTAGTGTCTTTGAAGACCTTTGAGTGTTTGAGATTAAATTTATTAGTAATTCTTTTCAGTAATTGTCATTAATGTAAATTTTTAATGGTAAATTATTGTTTGTGATACTTCTATCTTAAATGATTATGTTAGAGTTTTATATAGATATATGTTTAAATAGGTTGTTTTAAAGTGTTAATTGTATTTTCTTATATATTTAACATGATTTATATGATTACTGACCTGTATAAACACTTATTTTGTGTACTGATACCAATAAATAAACTAAACTAAACTAAACTAAACTATACGTACGCATCCATCCAGTCACTTACAGAAATTTTAGCACAGATCTTAATTTCATATTATACAGGACACCGATTCGGCATAGATTCACTAGGTTATAATAAACCGATTAAAGCTAATATACCTTAATACGAGTACAAAGTACCTTCAGTAAGAAGTTATAGGACCTTAAACTTAAATTTTTCATTTTTATGATGATTTCCACAAATGTAAAGATATCGATTTCAACTTTGACACACATAGTTACTATTATGCGCTGCACTAATTAATGTTTGTTCGTAAACTAGACGTAACTGTAAGCGGCACTTAAAATATCTTTAAAATATTTTTTGTAGCTCTAGCTTTGTTATCCGTAACATTTTTTGTTAAACATTAAGTTACTAGCTGAAACGGAGTTAAAAAGCGTAAAAATAAGGTACTCTTAGTTTATAAAAGTAAAATCAACCGTTTACCTTAAAATTCCTGTCCAAGTTTTGGGTTGTCATTAAAATTGGTAATTATTAAGTAGCCATGATCTCAAAAACAATTGGTAATGATTGTGATCTACTAAATAACAATTATTAGCGACTTAGATTATTTATGTAAATTAGCAACAACACCAAAAACCTTTATAAACTTTTATTGGCATAGATACATCTCGGAACAACGGACTCTTTCGATGGCAAGCAAAACTGAGAATGCCCTCGCCCTACAGCGTTTAATTCTGACACCCCTAGCGTAGTGTTTTTTATATGTGTTTGGTTATTGGGTCTTGGCACGTTCTCTGGCTCCGATTCCTGCGACCGAGACGGTCCCCAAATTCCTGGCGGTTAAAGAGGCAGCACGAGGTCGGGTCAGCTACTCAGAACGGGGCTCACACTCGGTCCTCCTGACCCAGCGGAGCTGCAGAGACCATCAGAGCAGAATGAGGTGTCCTGTAGAAACACAAACACATAAGTCTATAGAACAACAAAAACTACCTGGGATGAGACAACTTGGTGATCAACACCACCTGAAGTAAAGTGACCGTGCGATCAACGTGGTGTCCCAACCTTAGACCAAGGGCGCGGAGCACGAACGTGGTGTCCAGCGCGCCCTGGCAGATGAAAAGCAACATGGTGGCCAACGCCACTTCAGGGTAGTGACAGCGCGGCCACGTGGTGCTCGCATCCCAGCAACGTGGTGACCAACGCCACTTTCATCAAGTGACAGCGCGGTCAGCGTGGTGCTGTCACAATTTAGCCTAGCGCGGACAACGTGATGCCGCCGATATGTGCGACTAATATCCCAGCAACGTGGTGACCAGCGCCACTTCAGACAAGCGACAGCGCGGTCAGCGTGGTGCTGTCAACCCAGCAACGTGGTGACCAACGCCACTTCAGACAAGTGACAGCGCGTTCAGCGTGGTGCTGTCAACCCATCAACGTGGGGACCAACGCCACTTCAGACAAGTGACAGCGCGGTCAGCGTGGTGCTGTCAACCCAGCAACGTGGTGACCAACGCCACTTCAGACAAATGACAGCGCGGTCAGCGTGGTGCTGTCAACCCAGCAACGTGGTGACCAACGCCACTTCAGACAAATGACAGCGCGGTCAGCGTGGTGCTGTCAACCCTCCCTGAGGAAAATATTGAACAACGTGGTGACCAGTTTGATAGCGAGGTTAACGTGGTGCTCTCAACCCTCTCTGAGGAAAATATTGAACAACGTGGTGAACAGCTTGACAGCGCGCTCAACGTGGTGCTCTCAGCCCAGTAACGTGGTGACCAACGCCACTTCACGCAAGTGACAGCGCGGTCAACGTGATACTGTCAACCCAGCAGCAAGGTGCTGTTAGCGCGGCAACGTGGTGACCAACGCCACTTCAAAGATTGTCAGCGCTGTCAACGTGGTGCTCTAGCGCTTCTAGGCAAATGAGGTGACATCGTGGTGGCCAGCACCACTCCAAAAATCAGTGCGGCCAACTTGGTGCCTAACCTAACCAAAACAAAAAATGATATAGTGTCAGTGATCAAACCAATTCAGCTGCTCACAGTACCATATACTGGGTGCACATACAAATAAAACAGCTTCATAAAGCTATGCCATACATGGCGGCGTGCACAGCATTTATTATCGTAAGGGTACAAACCACAGCTCTAAAAACTACGCTCTGCATGACGAGCGAAACATAAACAAATCCAAAACAGAAACACTATACCTATTGGTTACAACACAAATTCAAATGTCGCTTAGGAACACAGAACAGTAAAAACTCAGCCAAGCACTTCAAACTGCTTGAGGTGTTCCATAGCGTAGACACCCTTCTACGGGATTCTTGACCTATTTCATCCTGGTATGTCAACCACCTCATATCTGTCTGCGCCCAACACTTTGGAAATTTTAAATGAACCTTTCCATTTAGGCAGTAGTTTTCTACTAATGCCCACTCCCACAATGGAAGAAATTTGAACAAGGACGAGCTGTCCAACTGTAAACGCTTTGGGTCTTGCTCGAGAAGAGTCAAAACGAGCCTTTTGTGCTGCTTGGGCAGCCTTCGTCCTGTCCACTATCTCTTGACGCACCCTTGTAACATCAATAGTACTTTGTTCATCTTCACACGATGCCAAGTTAGCAGGGCCGGAACGATAACCAAACAGAGCTTCTGAGGGAGCCACACCAAGAGCTTTATTCCAAGTATTGTTCAAACCCAATTGGATACTAGAAATATTCTCGTCCCATTCGTCATCATCTTTATCTGCAACTTTAAATCGTTTACCATACAAGTAGTGTCTAAATCTTTTTATTGACAACACAATTGCTAAGCACTCCAATTCAAACGAGTGATATCTTTGTTCCGTTGGCGTCGTGTGTTTACTGTAATAGCCGACAACGGTCAACACCAATTCAGCTGCTCACAGTACCATATACTGGGTGCACATACAAAAAAAAACAGCTTCATAAAGCTATGCCATACATGGCGTGCACAGCATTTATTATCGTAAGGGTACAAAACACAGCTCTAAAAACTACGCTCTGCTACTATATGACGAGCGAAACATAAAACAAATTCAAGTCAGTAACGACAAACTACGCTCTACAACTATAGGACGAGCGAAACATAAACAAATCCAAAACAGAAACACTATACCTATTGGTTACAATACAAATTCAAATGTCGCTTAGGAACACAGAACAGTAAAAACTCAGCCAAACACTTCAAACTGCTTGAGGTGTTCCATAGCGTAGACACCCTTCTACGGGATTCTTGACCTATTTGATCCTGGTATGTCAACCACCTCATATCTGTTTGCGCCCAACACTTTGGAAATATTAAATGAACCTTTCCATTTAGGCAGTAGTTTTTTACTAATGCCCACTCCCACAATGGAAGAAATTTGAACAAGGACGTGCTCTCCAACAGTTGGACAAGTACTTTAGTAAAACGGAGGTTGCCCAATATAGTATCCATAGCCCGTTGGAACACATACGGCGCGTTTGACAGACCAAATGGTACCTTGAGGTATTCAAATTTACCTTCAGGAGTTACAAAAGCAGTATACTTGACAGAATCGGGCGTCATTTTGATTTGGTGATAGCCACTTAAGAGTTCGAGACTTGTAAAATACTGATATCCCGAAAGTCGGTCAATCAAATCCTCTATTAGTGGTGACGGGTAACGATCTCGTTCAATAATTTTATTCATCTCCCGACAATTGACACATAATCGTTTGCCACCTGTCTTCTTTGTTACCATCACTACCGGACTAGAGTAGGGAGAGCTTGGGGGTTGTATAATCCCAGTGTCAAGTAGGCAAGCCACTATCTTACGTAGCTCAAGTTTCTCAGCTTCGGCAAGTCGATAAGGTCTGCTAGCAACGTTTTTGTCGGATGTTAAAACAATTTTCATTTCGACATTGGGAACCGTGCCTATTTCAGCGGTATCGTCGGAAAAACACGAACCGAAAGCCGCGATTAAATCACTTATGACCATGATATGGTGGTTATCGAGCTTGCCAACATTTATCTGTTCCGAGCAACCAATCGGATTCACAGAGGGCGCGTAACAAAATGTCAAACAGGGACCAACTCGTTCATACTTGATGGCTGGGTCCTCTGTAAAGTTCTGACCGACAACTACATCAACACCAGGCACCCCGTCCATCTTAACGGCACAACAAACGCTTTTTGTTACAGGGATTTCAATACCACCAAAAGTAAGCAATATTTGTCCAGATGGCAACTGCCGTGTCTCTAACTTATGGTGTTCGACCAATTTTCGCGAGATAAGGGAACATTCACTAACGAAATCGACAAAGCGTTGACACTTAGTCCCGTTTATTTGTACTGTCTTGTAAAATTTGTCTTTAGTTCTGTCAGGTCATTTTGTATTTTAATTAGCCACCTAGGCTTTAGGGCAGCGTGCCCGTATGTTAAACCCTTTTAGTTACTTATTTGGCTTCATCGTCTAATTCCATAATAATGATTTTGCACATAGTTGGCCTCAAGCGCAGTATTTCTTGTCATCCGGGGCATTATTTGTTTGTTTTATTGGGCGCATCGCCATTGGCTGTCGAGGGTCACGTGGTAACGCCGTTTTGGCTCACGCCACTTCAAGCGTCGTAACGCTCCTTGCATTCAGCCGAGTGCCGTCGATCTAATAAGAGGTCGGATAGTGTGTGTGCTCGTGCGGCGCTCCCGCCCTTGGCGGGGGCGTCAGCCTTTTCCCGTCTCGTGCTGCTTCAGCAAGTATGTGATAAACTGTTTCGCCTTAAGTGGCAGTTCTACTCAGGCGATTGAACAAGGGAGGTGTGTGTGTCGTTAGCGGCGATCTTATTACGCCAAGGCGTAGGTGTGATGGAATTCCATGCCCGGTTCTACGTCGTCACGTAAGGGAGTGTTCCCTTTAGCTCGTTGTGCGAGGATTCCGTTGAGGTAGGACATCACTTGGGCTAGTTTGGCCGTCGTAGCGGCGTTTGTTGAGGCGCCAGCCTTTGTCGCCATTTTGGGCGCATCCAGACCATTCACACGTCGGCCGTTTTAGCGGCGAATGAATTGCCACAGGCAACCTGTTTCCCGCAAGCTGGACCGCATGCTGATCTCTTGGATCGTCACCAATAAAATTAAGGTATTTGTAACCATTGAATTATACTAACTTCTCGTGCGCGAGCTGTGCGCTTAATCATGTGAATAACTGTGAAATCTTCTGCACCGTTAAAAACGTACCCTTCGCATCTTAAATCGTTGTCGCGAAGTGGCGTCGCTCGCTCATTTTTGATCTAATCACTTCCCTCACTTGGGCTTTGCTGTGTTTGCCCAAATTATCATGTGAGCATTTTTATGAACAAACGTTCCCTTTGTGGGACTCCTATGTCAAACTGCTTTTGATTTTGTACAGTTATGGGTGTTGTTTAGTAACCGTAGTGCGCCCATCAGCTGATGCTTATTTATAAGAATTAACGCAATGTTTGCGGCACGCTTTGCTGCCCCAATGTAAGACTGGACCAATAGACGCTTATCTAATTAAGAGACGCTTTATTCTTGGTCGCTTTGTGCATGTTCTGTTTCAGTGTGCGGCCATCATTGAGGAGATGAATGTACGGTGGAGCCAGTGAGATCAGAGCGTGCAGGTAGGCTTGGTGGTGACATTGCCGTGGCTGAAAAAGCCCCACTTCATGATCTAAGTATTTTTGCCATCACGAAATCGTTGTGTGAGTTTATAATTCACGAGTACCCCTATCGACGGAGTGTCTTGAATACTTCGCCCCCGTCTAACCGCCCAGGCCAGGTTATTCGGGTTAAGACAGGCTTGGTGGCGCCCTCATAATTTTGACGTACCCTATATATATGCCTCAACACGCTTGCCCAGAACGTATCGTGTGACTCATGCCCGACTCCCTGAGCGTTCCAGCCGTGGCCTTTAGCCTGTTTTTAGCAAATCTCAGGGCAAGTGTGCCAGTTTTCCAGGACTGATTCCGTGGTGCGATGCTCACCTTGGGTGGGTGTCGTAAAGTTGTTTTAATACCGTAACAGTTCCCTGACGCGAAATGTGTGCTAGTCATTTATGCGAGTTATTAACTGCCTCTGCTTTGTAGCGGTTGCTTACAGTGCCTCACGTCCTCGCCTTTTAAAACAATTTTCAGCGCGATGGCCTAAGCGACGACAATACCGACACCTTTCGCTCTGCCTATTGGGACAATTACTACTTTTATGACCTGGAGTATTACAAAGAAAGCATACAACTTTTTCCGATGTCACGGACATCTTAGTACCCTGAAAAATGGGAGCAGGTCGACTTTGTGGGGGCGGTAGAGACTGGTAGCGTTTAACATGTCGTGGGGGCAGCTGTTTTCGTTAGTTATTCCGCCCACGATTAAATTAACCTCATCGTGTCCCGATAAATGAAGGTTCATCTTTCTAATTAGCGCCAATTTTTCAAAACAATATTCAAATGAATTTTGATGTGGTTTAGGTGTCAACGCTAACATAGTAGTTAATAGTGAATGTAAGTCATGCGTGGGAGGAAACGTTTGGATTAAAAGTGTTTTCCATTCCTCCCAATCGCGGGGAGTTACAGCAAGACTTTTGTACCAAGTTAAAGCTGACCCTTGGAATTTATTAATCGCAAAATGGCAAACATATTTATCGTCCCAGCCATAGATGATTGCATGTTCATCCAGTTTAGCTAGCCACACGAGCACGTCGTCGCGGAAAGGATCAAAGTCACCAATGTCACAATCTCTTACCGATATCCCCATATCCCCGGGTTAAACCTTTGTTTCACCAGTTGTCCCACAACGGCTGCTAAATTATGTAGAGCTTGAGGGCCTTCGGCAGAAGCTGGTGAATCTACTGGTGGGGGAGCACCTCGAGGCCTCACAGCGCCAGGAGAAACGGATCGCCGCCGCCGGGCTTCCGGAGATGCTGGCGACTTCACTGGTGGGGTCGCCCCAGAAGAATTAGACTGCTGCCGCCGCCGCGCTTTACGAGACCGCCAGGCAAGCTTTTGCGACGAATGAGCCGCTCGCGGTTCAATTTCATCGGCGCCCGCACTGACGCTGCGGGATCGCTCCCTGCGAGAACTCATGACAAAATTTTTAAAACTCTCGCACTCTCACAAAAAGTTTTTTATTTACACTGAGGGTGGTGCGTAGTTATCCCACTTCTGATATTAGCGACTTAGATTATTTATGTAAATTAGCAACAACACCAAAAACCCTAACTTTTATTGGCATAGATACATCTCAGAACAACGGACTCTTTCGATGGCAAGCAAAACTGAGAATGCCCTCGCCCTACAGCGTTTTATTCTGACACCCCTAGCGTAGTGTTTTTTATATGTGTTTGGTTATTGGGTCTTGGCAAGTTCTCTGGCTCCGATTCCTGCGACCGAGACGGTCCCCAAATTCCTGGCGGTTAATGAGGCAGCACGGATTCGGGTCAGCTACTCAGAACGGGGCTCACACAATGATAAATCAATTAATGACGTTGGTGACACAGACATGTTTTCTTTTACGTTTACGAAAATGTCGCGACATAATGAATTTACCAATGTTATGGTGTGGCATTTCCGTAAACATAAAAGAAATAAATTCTGTGTCACCAACGTTTGATTCATTTAGCATTGTTGGTTACAAGATTACAATCACTACCCCTTGTTTTTGTAATCATGGTTGCTTGATAATAGCACGTTTTAATGACATCCCAAAACTTTGATTGGAATTTTAAGGTAAACGGTTGTTTTTACGCTTGTGAACTAAGAGTACCTTATTTTAGGATTTACGTTTCGGTTTTCGTACGAGAAGGTTGTATCCGAAAGTGATCTGTGAATTGCGATTATTTTGAGCGCGTGTGATAAAGGGGACATATGTCTTACCTGATCCTGTCCCTATTTATCGTTGATCCCTTACAAAATGGAAAATCCTAATATATTCCCCAAACTTTACCGTTCTTGACCTCATTAACTACCTGTGACAATGTGAATAATCAACGCATTTTTTTTGTTGTTGTCAGTTCTCAACGCACCATATATCCCAAAAAAGAGCAGGCCATAGTTATTGATACTGTAGATGGTTTAGCACAGCTAGATTATATTAAGTCCATATCTAAAATTATTAATCCCAGTTACATTCGTTTCGCCTCCAAAATTTCCAACAACAGATTTTGCATTTACTTTACAAGCAAAGAAATAGTCGACCGTATTATTACAGTAACAAGCAAAGAAATTTAAGTGGGACCGCACACATTGAAGCTGCGACGTTTGATAACGGCAGCAAAAAGGATTGTCCTTTCAAACGTATCTCCAACTGTACCACATGAGGTAATTGAAAACGCTCTTAAAGCAAAACATTTAAAATTAGTCTCACCAATGTTATTTCTTCGTGCTGGTCTCGGCGACGACGGATTTTCGCATATTTTAAGCTTTCGTCGCCAGATTTACGTCTCCGAAGATTGCCCCGAAATCCCAGATTCCATTCTCATACAACATGAAGACTCTTCATACAGAATTTTCTTATCAACTGACGGTATCTCACGCTATCTGTGTAAACAACCCGGACACCTAGCAGCACAATGCCGTAGTGGCACCATTAACACTGAAGATCAGATTAGCGTCATTCAAACACAAGATTTGAACAATGTCGCGCACACAGATTAGAGTAACGTCCCTGCAACAGATGGACAAAATATCAACGCTACCACAAACACCGAATGTTCTCAAATCAATGCAGCACTTCCCTATGAAGCACCACCCAACAAAAGTTTAAAAAGACAGATATCAAGTAGTATGTCCAGCGAAACACCGGAAGAAGACGCGACTACAATCTTGGCGGGTAACAACAATAATACACAGAGCGTGCCTGAAAGCTCTGAATCATTTAAAAAACCCGATCAGTCGACTAAGAAATATAAGTTATTCCAATGTGACCGCAATATATATCAAACTCTTGTAGAGCATCTGAAACCTGTAGAATGTCTAATCAAAAACGAAAACAAAAATTAAACTCTGGAAGAACACCTGAAACCTGTAGAATGTCTACTCAAAAAACGAAAAAAAAATTATCCACTAAGTTACGATATCTTCAAGGACTTTCTGGAGAACGCATACAGCGCATCAGACCCCTACAGTGTAGCCCTTGGGCACACTGAAGACATTGAAGGGTTAATTAATATGATGAACGACCTTTACCCAACCTAAAAAAAAGATATGAAAAATCGCTTTACCCGAATAAGAAACTTTCTCAAATACATAGCTCTGCTGCTGCCTCTGACGCAAGCTCCACTCACTCAACGCATTCTACTTACTAAATTCAGTATTGCTCAATGGAACGTAAACGGGTTCTGTGCCCGTTTGGAAAACATCAAACTGTTATTGTCAGAACATAAACCCGAGTTGTTTTGTATCCAAAAGACAAATTTTAAATACAATCATGTTGGATCCCTTCAAGGATTCTCTGCTTACTTCAAAAATCGCTCTAATACTAATATTGGCAGTGGCGGTGTTGCCATTTACAGGGTGTTCAAAAAATATACCGACAAACTTTTAAGGGTGGTATGGGACATCAAAACAAACATTTTTTGTTTTATAAACATTTGTCCGAACACGCTTCGTTTTCGAGATACAAGTTTGTAGAAAAAAACGCTTCAGCCGATTTTAATGAAATTTTCACAGTTTGTTGGTAATTTTATGGGGCATCTTTTGGATCTATTACAGTTCATACAGTAATTCCAGGGGCGCGCTCACGGGGCAACATGTTACTGTTTTTGCATAAAAAATAACACCCAGTGGTTTTTTTTTACAATTTTTAAACTTGTTTAAGATGAAGCAACTAAAAACACAATTTTTTTTCACTTGAGAGTTTTGCGTATCTTGCTTCGTTTTCGAGGAAAAAATTTGAATATTTTTTTTACACATTTTAACACCCTGTATCTCGAAAATGAAGCGTTTTTGGACATATGTTTATACAGCAAAAAATGATTGTTTTGATGTACCCTACCACCCTTAAAAGTTTGTCGGTATATTTTTTAACATCCTGTATGTAAAAAAATTGCTTTCAAGTAATCCCATTACTCTTAATACTAACATTGAAGCTATCGCTATATCTGTGAGCCATCCTAAAAAAATAACCATATGTTGCATTTATCTACCAAATAGACAAAAAATTTAATATACTGAACTGTTAAACCTCATCCAACAACTGCCACCACCTTATATTATTTTAGAAGATTTTAATAGCTACAATACCCTCTGTGGCTCCACAACTACAAACGCCAGAGGAAAAGTAGTTGAAAAAGTACTTGATGACTTAAACATATTATTGAATGACGGATCACAGACTGACATGTCACCTTCGTCTGGATCGTTATCTGGCATTGACCTTTCCGTATGCTCCAGCCAACTAGCACCAGAATTAATGCGGAACGTACTTCCACATCTTTATGATAGTGACCACTTTCCCATTATAATCAAGTTTGAAAATCTTTCTCGCCAAAATACTAATTTTATACCTAAGTGGAAGCTCTCCAAAGCTAACTGGGAACAATATTCTTACTTAATACTTAATTGACTCTAAAATTGACAACTTAAATGTGACAGGCAACATAGACGATAGAATTGCTAAATTCTCCCAGATCATAACTGAAGCAGCTGAAGAAACTATTGATAGAACATCAGATAACCACAAACATACCCCTGTACCTTGGTGGAATGAACAGTGCCCAAAAGCTACCAAAGAATGTAAAAGAGCCTTCCGTAGATACAAAAAGTATCCTACGTTAGAACACCTAATATCTTTTAAGAAGCTAAGAGCGAAAGCTAGATGTGTTGTTAAGACAAGTAAAAAAGAATCGTGGAAAGCATACGTTACGTCATTAAATAAGAACACAAATATATCTGAAGTTTGGAGAAAGATTCGTAGTGTTAAAGGAATTCCTTTCTCGCATACAATAAATGCACTTACATGTAATAACATTACAGTAACTTCTGTAAGCGAAGTTGCTGAAACTCTGGCTACAACGTTTTCAAACACATCCAGCAGCAAAAATTATGACCCAGAATTCATGGAATATAAGAAAATCGCAGATCATCTAACGTTTGTATTAATAACGACACAAACAATCTTATTAAGGCACAGCTAAGCATGTGGGAACTAAACTTTTCTTTGCAGAGGTGTCGTAATTCAGCACCGGGCCCTGATAACATCCCATTTATATTCTTTCAACAATTATCAGATAACGCAAAAGCCAAATTACTTCAGTTATACTTAATGTGGAACAACCACAGTTTTCCTCGAAACTTTATAAACCGGGAAAGAAAAAATCAAACCCATTGAGTTATCGACCGATATCTCTCACTTCTACACTATGTAAACTGATGGAAAAGATAGTAATTATAGACTTTGCTGGTTTTTAGAGCACAATAACCTTCTATCAAAATATCAAAGTGGTTTCAGACAAAATCATTCCACATATGATCAGTTAATACGTCTAGAAGGCGATATATGTGATTCATTTTCCAACAAATCTAATCTGATTGCAGTATGTTTTGACCTTGAGAAGGCATGTGACATGACTTGGAGACATAAGTAATGAAAAATGTTAAGGATTTCGGACTAGACGGCAATATACTTGTCTATATCCTTAACTTTTTTAAAGTAAGACGCTTTAAAGTAATATATAACGGTCATTACTCTAGCACCATCCAGTGGACATCGGTTTATTTGTAGATGATATACTGTCATGGAAAAGTTTTGACGTCAATCCAATACCATCTCCAACGTACAATCAACAACTTAGCAAACTGGTCGAAACACACAGGTTATAAATTCTCCGTCTCAAAAGCCAAAGCCATACATTTTAGAAAAAAGGACCACGACAATCAAAAACCGGACGTGCTATTAAATAACCAAAAGATCAAGTACCATGATAATATCAAACTTCTGGGATTATCCTTCGATAAAACACTATGCTGGTCTACACACTTGAAAGAACTAAAAACCAAATGTAAAACTAAACTCGGAATACTTAAAACTCTATATAATTACGAATGGGGGGCAGATACGCAAACATTGCTTATGATCTATAGAACATTAATCCGTTCACATCTTGATTATGGATCAGTAATATATTCCTCAGCAAAATTGCATAGACTAAAATCGCTTGAATCAAACCATAATACTGCTATTAGAATAGCTACAGGTGCTTTCGTAACTAGTCCTATAGCAAAAGTCCTTTGCAACGCCAACGAACCCACCTTAAGCTAACGAAGATAAATACTGTATCATGCAATTTTCAACAATTACTTTCATTCAACATACGACCAGAAACCGAAATTATCGAAACCATTCCACTACAGACTCCACCAAATACTATTCAAACTTAACCTACAATTCCCTTCAACAGACCCTTAGTCTCTCTCAAATATACCTCCTTGGACACATTCCATTCCTCATGTCACATTTGATCTCTTGTCCTCCTCTCCAAACGAAACCTGCTATGAAATCGTGCGTAATAATTTTAAAGAGCTTTGCCAAAAATTCCCTATTCCCCACTATACCTATATATACACCGACGCATCAAAAACTGACAACGGGGTAGGAGCAGCAAAATATATATTCAAAAGAACCATTAGTGCAGCAAATACAGAAGTTGGTTACCACTAACATCGTTCAATCAAGAAAAATTGTCGAATTCTTATGGGTTCCATCACATACAGGAATCGTCGGCAACGAACAGGCAGATAAGTACGCAAAGGAAGCTGTATTATCCGATGATGCTATGTACTTCAACCAAGCAACTGATTATGACGTAAAGAAGTACTTCAAAAGATGTATGACTGACAACATCCGAAATCAGTGGACATCTGTTAAGGGAATCGGTATACTCAACAGCTACAACGTAATATGTCAAGCCAGCTGTAGACGTCATCAAGTAACACTCGCGAGACTGATAACTGGACCTACTCGGCTTACTCATTCATACCTCCTCGAAAAATCCAAACGCCCTTACTGTGTTTGTTGTGATACTGTTGACCATATTCTTCTCCAATGTAAAGAATTTGAAGACATTAGAAGACAGTGTCAAATCCCGCCATCTACCGATGAAGCACTTAGAAATCCTTCATCTGTCATACAGTTTTTCGAAAGAACAAAGAAGATTGGTCTGTTATAATCATATATTTAATAACTACTACATTGCTAGCAGCTATGAGTGGAGAGGTCACGAAGTAAGTGAGACAGACAACCAACTCTTCAATGTATATGGTGAGATGTGCGCAAGCGCGTCGGCGTCGTCCGCGCGGGGGGAAGTGGTCAAGTTTAAAATTCGCTTCTAAAGGCGGAGTTCGAATTCCCAGGCATGCGCACGAGACGCGTAATACTCAGAGTGAGACTATGTCGGCGCCGTAATGTTTTCGACCGTTCCCAGGCCCTGCTAGCAATATAGTAAGTAATACATATATGGTTATAATCTACTCTCAATATACTATACACTTTTAATGTAACCAAACGGTAAATTAGTTTCAAGTACTAATGACCACACGCAGTCGAAGTACTTTAATTAAATAAATGCCTTATTTTATGCTTTTTAATTATGCTTCACATAACTTAAAATTTTAAAATATGTTACAGATCAGAAAGTTAAAGCTAAGAAATGATTTAAAAGATAGGTAAAATGCCTTTTATACTCGTCTAGTTTACGAAATTAGTTCACCAGTGCAGTACATAATGGTAAGTGTGTGTGCCAAAATTGTAATATTGATATTTTTACAGTTGTGGAAGTTAACATAAAAATAAAAAAAAATAACTTTGAGACCCTATAACTCCTTACAGGAAGGACTTTATAATAAAGTATATTAGGTTTAATCGGTTTATTATAAACCTAAGAAATTTATAACCAATCGGTGTCTCATTCTTTTTGAAACACTGTGTATATTGAAGAACAATACATAATTACAGTACGTCCTTAAACAGTAACATGGAAACACATTAATAAAATTAAAATAGGTTTTAATCTTTTATATCATCAAATAAGTTATTTTTCATTAGGTATTATTATTGCCATAGTAGCCAAGCGGTATTTTAGGTAGACCAAATGCAATAACTGCTCCCATCTATGTTAGGAGAGTGTACCGTTGAAGACCAATTGTCGGCGCGATCAATTCTCCTACACATGCCTTGACAAGACGTTTAATAAGTACATTACAGCCTGTAACTGGTAAAACAGACTCTTGTCAAGGATTCGGCAGATTTTTTGTTGAAACTAAACAACATAAAGTTAAACAAAGATGATCTCTAAGTCAGTTTCGACGTAGTATCACTCTTCACTGCGATCGCCTGTTATCGCTAATATTTACATGGAGGCATTTGAAACCAAGACTATCGAACAAGCGCAATTAAAACCGACCAGCTGGTTTAAATATGCAGACGATACCTTTGTCATTTGGTCACACAGACGCCAGACATTGAATCTGTTTCTAAAACACCTGAATTATGTACATTATTACAACATACAATTAACCATGGAAGTGGAGGAAAATGGCATCAGTATTCCGTTTCTAGACGTTCTGGTAAGATGTAAATTAGATGGTAGTTTAAGACATGCAGTCTATAGAAAGAAAACACACACGGGCAGATATCTGAATGCCTAACTCACATCAGCATCCAATGCAAAAAACAACAATTCTTAAGACTTTGGCGACCAGAGCCGTTCGTATCTCAAATGCAGAGAATCTAGAGGGAAAAGGAACATCTATTTGATTCTTTACAAAAGAACAGATATACAACTACCGCCGTACAAAAAGCGCTAGACAAGGCTATGACGAAAAAGGCTAAAGAAGAATGCGCACAACTGATAACGTGGTGTGTTGTCGATGTGTACCTGTTAATTTTGACTGCAAATGTTCTTTCTTTTAGGAATAATGATATTATGTTAATCAGATACGGTGATATTTGAATTTGGATTAGGCCATCTATCCAAACTTTGTCAAATGCCTGCTGAATGTCAATAAATGCTACTGTTGAAGCATCATATTTAATATTTACTTGAGAATAATCCTAGAAATTGTTCGTGGCATTAGGAGCTGCAGCCAGGTTAATTTAAGTCTTGCTCATCTCCCGCTGTCCAGCAATCTATCATACTTAAGATCCTAATCTTGGATTTGCATGTCATTTGTAAATACCATCTGCAATTTAAAACGGATGTCATTAGTTTATTGTTAGAGCTTTCGGCGAAATGCAGCTCTCTCTTGCGATGGTCGACCATTCCTTCCCCCTACTCCTAAAGGGGTGGTTTAACGAGTGTCCGAGTTTTCTTGGGCTCGAAGAGACAGACACGACCAGAGTCACGTTAAGACACCGAGAGATATACATCTCCTCTATAATCAGTACCGGCAAGTTTAAATTTGTAATTATACAGTCCGCTTTTAGTGTTACATTGGTGTATATATATTGTAAATAAAGTGTTATTACAATTATATTCGTTGTGTTCAATCATTCACGACCGCGACGACTTGCGTAATTCTCCGCCGGTATTTCGTTGTGCCCGTAAGGTTCGGCTCGCAACAGCTACAACGGTGTGTTTCTTACTTTCATATTCTTATTCTATTAGCTGTGTTAGCCTAAGTAACTGGTGGTTAGTGGAGAATTTTTCTCTAAAGCCAAATTGGAATTTAGGAATGATTTGCAGTTGTTCAATTTCATCACTTAGTCTTCGCTTGATTATTTTTTCAAATAACTTGGAAATTGTTGGCAATAGACTAATTGGTCTGTAACTTGTAAGTTGATTGGATTTTTCCCCGGTTTATGGAAAAGTAGTATTATCGCGTGCTTCCAGTTTTTTGGGAAGTATCCCAGTCTTAGACATCCATTGAATAGAGTTGCTAGATATGCGCAGATCTTATTCGTGACATTTTTTATGACATTTGGTATCAAATCATGGCCGGGAGCCTTTCTGATTGGAAGGCTCGTTGCTAGGTCTTTAATTTCTTGCGGAGTCGTAGGTTCTATGTTGTTTGATATTAAAGGAATCTGTGTGGTAACTGTATAGTCATCGTATGATGAATTTCAGTTGAAAATTCCATGTTTTCTTGTTCTGGTATGATTGTAAAATTGTTCTGTAGGTGTTCCGCGAACACGTTACACTTTTGTTCGTCTGTAGTATAATCGTGGTTGTTGTGGGTTATTGTCGGTATTACTGGTGTTTGCCGTAGTATTTTTTTGGTTGCGCGCCACATAGATGCATCTCCTGGTTCCAGATCACTAATGTACTTGCGATAGGTTTCTATTTTATAATTGTCCAGTTGCCATTTGAGTTGATGTGTTAAGCGGTTAAGTTCTGTTTTCGCTCTAGGGTCTCTTGTTGTTTGTCATAGTCGTCGCTGCTTATGCTTTTGTTTTATTAGTTTTACTATGAGATTTGGTGGTTGTGAAATATTTCGAAAACATTTTTTGTATTGTATTACTGTTGCATAATTGATAGATTATTTGATTTTGTTTGCAAGTTGTGTTATTGCTTCGTCTATTTGTGTCTCTTTTGTTATGTTTGACGGGCATCTTATATTGCTACTTATATAATCTCTGAAGATTTCCCAGTCTACAATTCCCTTGATTAGTTTCGGCGAGGGAGTTTTATTAGTTGAGGTTCTATTTGAAAGTTGATGATTACTGGGAGGTGATCTGAATCCATTTCTGGAACTACTGTTTGGTAGATCGGGAAGTTGAAATTCTTTTGCACTATTATGTCTAATATATCTGGATTGTGGTCGCTTTTATATTGGAAATACGTATAGTCCGGCGGTGCTGTGACTTGTGCAGCTGCCGCAGCTGTGTAATTAACGAGCCCTACTCAATCAGGGTTGTTAACTCGGCATCCCCATGCGGTATTCTTGCTATTGAAGTCTCCTATTATTAGGGTTGGTACGTTTTCATTTAGTAATGTTTGCAATTCTTGTTCTATTAACCGCTTGTTGGGCTGTTTGTACATACAAATAACTTTAGATTATTGTTGTTCTTTATTGTTAATGATGCTGCTACGGCTTCCAGGTTGCTTAAATGTAATTCCGTGTGGAGTGATATCTCGAGAGATTGCTACTCCTCCTGCTGCTATTGGTGCATCTTTTCGAATCACATGGTAACCTGGTATGCGAAACGTTTCCGAATTTACTAGATGCGTCTCGTTGACACATGCTATATCTATATTTTGTCTGGTTAGAAAGTTAATAAATATATATTTTTTGCGATTTTAAGCCATTGGCATTCCAATTAACTATTGTTAAATTATGAATGAGATGTTTATTATTTGGATCCATGCTGTCCTAGGCCTGGGATTAATGTTGTTAGATACGGAATAATTTTGTCAAGGTTGGTATCAGTAACTCAATAACTTTGTGTATTAATGTGCTTATTATATCGGTTGATTCTGCAGATTCTGGGCTGTTTATTGTAGCTTGGTTACTTGTATTCTTCTGAAATAATTTCGAAAAATTTCCATTAAAGGGTTGTCGGTTGGTTTGGTTATTTATTATTCTAGTTGTTTGTCTTCTTTCTTGATTGTTTTCTTCAGTTTTTCGGGTAATTTTTATGTAATAGCTGCAACCCCTGTAGTTGGCCGGATGATTTTGTTCGCAGTTTACACTGAGGTGGGTCATTTGGTCGTTTGGGACAATCTGTGTACAAATGCTTACCTGTGAATTTAACACATCGTGGTTCTCCCTGGAAATAATTACGGGTATGTCCAAATTGTTGACATTTTTTACACTGCGGTAAGTCGTTAACTTTTCTTCTATATTCTATTTCTATTATGCTGTACATTATTTTGGTTAATTTAACGATAGATTTTCCTTCATCATTATTGGTTAAGTCAATGGCACATAGTGGTATCGGGTATTTAGCTTTATTATATAAGCGGGCTACTTTAATTACTGGGTATTTGAGTTGTTATAATTCTGTATATAATTCTTTTTCTGTGATTGATACTGGCACATTACGCATAATCACAGATAAGTGATTATCTTCTGGGTTTCTGTATGTATGGTACTTGAGTTGGTTGTGTTTGTAATGTTTGGTTATTGTTCGATAGTCTTCAATGGTATTCAAATTTATTCTTAATTGGTTACCTCTATGTACTACTGTAAATTCTCCTTTAGTAATCTCTTTCAGGTCTTTGGTTATTTCTTGATATTTTAGTGCAAGGGCATTGTGTAGGTAAATTGGAGGAATTTTGTGTGTTTTGCATATCTTGCGTAATATTTTCAGTAGCTTGTTGTTGTTCGGTAGATTGTTCTTCAGATGTATCCATTTGATTTACTGCCGCAGCACACTTGCCTTGATCTATTATTATGTTTTGCGCTGTTTGAATGTTGCTTTGTGATAAATAATATTTGTTGGTGGCGATAAGTTTTGCTGGTTCGAAAAGATAACGTTTATTTGTTTCGCTAGCTGGGGATGAAAGTTCGGCACTATCACGCTTACCCATTATTGTTATGCACTGACCCCCCCCCCCCCCGCGGGGGTTCAATTTCTGAATGTTTTTAAATTAACTAATAGTTAATCGAATTAGTATGTTCGAATCGTTTCATACAGTTTGATAACATGAAGTTATCACTATCACTAAATTTTGCCGTAGGCGGCCTTGCACGTTAACACTCCACTTTCTTGCGTTCGGACCGGCGATAATGCGTCTTTACGCTTCAAAAGTCGTTTTGCGAATCTCACTTTCAATCTTTACGTTCTCAAAAGAAGAATATACAGGGTGAGTTTTTTTTTTCATTTTAAGATCGTATGCAAGATATGCTTTTATTTTTTGCAAAAAAAAACAGTTTGCTAGATATGAGCGAAAAACAGATTTAGTGATTTTTCTTTTAGATGTTGTAGAATCGTTATTATTAGGAATACAACAAAATGACAAGAATAAAAGTTTTCGACATTTTAATGCTTAACATGATGAACATACTAATTTCCTTCTAAATTTTACGGTTTTTGAGTTATAATACAAACTTTTTCTCTTTCTAAGGATACAAAGTTTGCTATAATTTGATAAATCAACGCGATGCATGATTTTTCGTATTATTGAGAGGTAAATAAACAGAGTCTGCCATGGAAAACAATTTCTAGTGAGATAGGTAATACGGTAACTCTACCACATTTAACATATTTGAAGGCCATCTTCGAAAATTAACTATGAAAATTATATTAATAATCATATTCAATACACTATTAAAAGTAGATCGTATCATGCCATGGAAAACAATAAACAAACAAAATGCTGCTGCTCATTGTTTTAGTTGAAATTTGACAGTTCGGTAACTTCTACAATTTAAATTAATGATGTTTTCTAATCGCGAAAAACTTAATATGGTCGAATATTTTATTGTTTATAATAAAAATAGTGTTCTTGCTGCAGAACGGTACCAACAATTTTATGAAAATCGACAACAACCATCTCTACGGACGTTCAACAATTTATACCGAAATCTGAGGCAGTTTGGTTCCTTTTCGAAACCAAAGAGGGATGAAGGCATTATTAACGAGGATATCCAAATAAATGTATTGGCCTACGTTGACCAGAATCCTTGTATTTCGACCCGACAAATTGCAGCTGAAGTTGGTGTGTCGCAAATGACAGTCATGAGAATTTTGAAGAAACACACTTCGCCCGTATTACTCATCAGTAGGACAGACAGTGCATCCCGGAGACCAAGCTTCAAGAATTGCCTTCAGTAATTGATACATTAATATGATTCAACAGAATCCAGAGTTTCAAAATCAAATTTTATGGACTGATAAAACCAAATTTACCAATTGCAGTATTTATGGATGCAGGAAAATCCTAGAAGACTTCGTGAAAGAAGACCCCAAAGAAAATTTGGTACGGAATTATTGGATCGAGAATTCTTGGACCTTGCATTTACGACGAAAATTTGACAGGCCAGCGTTATCTTCATTTTCTACCAAATGAATTTCAACATATGTTAGATGGCTTAGATTTGGAAACACGACGTCATTTACGCTGGTTTCAACACGATGGTGCTACGCCGCATAACCATTTGCAATTAAGAGAGCACCTAAACTCACTATTTCCAAATTCTTGGATAGCTAGGAACGGGCCGGTCCTTTGGTCACCAAGATCGCTAGATCTTTCAATTTTGGATTTTTTTATATTCGGTGTTCTAAAGATTTAGTTTATCAGCGCACGTATGCGATAAAAGAAGAACTACGTGATGCTGTGGTAAATGCCAATTTAGATGGTAGGAAAATACGGAGCGCTGTAAATTCTATTGTGAAAGGATGCCGGTTGTGTGTAAATAATAATGGTGGACATTTTGCCGAGATAGATTAGTTTTTTTACATGTAATCACTTCAAAGTAGAAATTTAAATGTAATAATTAGTAGATTCTTTGGGTTGTAGTTCTATTTGCCGCCATAAAGTTTTTAGGTAAAATATAATAAACTGCTCAAGGACAGGTCTAACGAGTAGCTTCAGAATGTGTAGTTCAAAACGTGACCACCGAGCTTCTGTAGATGGCGCCAAGTGGACAAACCGCCACTGTGCTACAATGCTTGGAAATTTTGCAAAGTGGAAAGCCAAAACCAAATAGCGCATGAAGGTGCTCGGGACCTTAGCAACAACTTTGCCCCCTTTCAAAATTTCGATATCTGTAGCCGTTCGAAAGTTACAGGCGATCCGGACGGACGGACGGACGGACAAAACGTTCGCATAAGTACGCTGAAGCTACTAATAAACTGAGTAATTACCTTAAGAGGAAAAAATCTTTCCATGAAAAACTCTGTTTTTGCCACTCTCAATAATACAAATAGTCCTGTATGGTGTTTATTTGTCAAAGTAAGTAGAACCAACCTTATATCACTGCAAACAGAAAAAAATGCACTTTTTTCTGTACGAAAATACATGCAGAAAGCGAGTAGTTGCTGCAAAAAAATAGGAAAAATAGATTAGACTTCCAGCTAAACTAAACGAATTTCAAGGTTAAATTTTACAAAACGCTACATCGTTCCCCAAAAACGTCGCTCGGAACTTATTAACCGACCTACACGTCCCAATCAGATTAATTTCAGTACTCGCCTAAGAAATTATCACCACGTTTAATCAGGATACAATCGGAGGCTATTCGGCACTTTAAAATATTTGTCATAGACCATTACATAACGGTTACAACGAATGGAGTTATCAAATTCCAACGCAAGGCGAGCACCAGGTCGTGTTTATAACTAATATCTGTTATACTGGGCGTGGTGCGATCGTTTTCACTCTGCACATACTTCGTCACCCACGTTGTCGGGTTGATCCAAATCGTGAGTAGAGGAGAATAGCTTCACAATTATAATAAGGCATTCAGACATTGCACAATTTTCTATGTAGATAAGCAATGACTCCCCTACGTGACTAGCTGCAACTGGACACCATTATAAGCTCATGCCTAAGTAGGCTACCTAGAGATACAATTGTGATTTTGAAAAATAACCACCTTGGACAACGTGAGGAAATGGAATGGAACGGCACGGCACCATTCTCAAACATGTATAGGAAGACTATGAAAATGATGGTTCGAATTCTAAGTCAATCTATTATGTTTAGTACTCGAGAAAACTATAAATACCATCATTTGGGTTTTCCGTTTTAAATACCTAACCGATAAATGTTAAATGACACATTAGGAAAACGAACGACAAACAGTGCATGATTTTAGGTAGTGGAAGCAGATATTTATTTTCATAAAATTTGAAACTTACAGTTACAATAGTGCTTGCAGCATTTATTCGAATGAGGTTCGCATGAATCGAATTTCATAGTTATTACTACTTTCCAAAGACTTGAGATCTACACTAGTTATATGGATACAAAGCTGCTTGCTGTTAAAAACATGACCTCGGTATGGCCTGATTGCAAATGCACTAAAATCACGACTAAATATCGATCCCCAATCTTTTACGAGAATCTTGCAATGCATGAGAAAAATAACAAGAGGCCGGTTTTCACAAATGTATTGAATCTAAATAGCTGGTGTAAAGACGTTTAAAAGTATTATACACATCTCAGTTGTACACGTTTCCTCAAACTTAAAGTAAATTGAATTCTTTAATGAACAGCCAACGTGAATAGATAGATGTCTAGTGCACATAGTTCTGATTATGTGAAGTGGTTCTTGAATCAAATAATTTTCCATATCCATAAAAATGGTGTTTACTCGGATGCAAAAGAATGACATATATGACTTAGTCAAACAAAGCGTCGATAAGTGTTTAGTGACGGATAATTTTTTGGAAAATCTGGCCACAACGATCCCGGAAAAAGGCAAAAATTTAAGCTCAAATGCAGGACTTGGCAAAAAAATATGAAACCTTGGAACAAACGAATGCTGTACTGAAAAAAACGTCGAATTAATGAACAAGAATGACGACCTATAGAGCAATATATACAAAACGAAATTCTGTGCGTATATTCGGAGTGAAAGAGGACAAACAAGAACATGTTGAGGAAGTGGTGACAAAGATTTTTAATGATAAACTTGGAGTCCCAATAAATAATATTTATATTGACGGATATCATCGTGTTGAGGCAGTCAGACCAGAAGCAATAAAATCCAAGGGGGTCATAGTCTAGTTCACGAGCTCGCGTTTTAGATAAAGAGCTTACGAAGCTTACAAAATGAGTCTATTAACCGTCAACTTAAAACAACACACACATATTAAAGGAGAGTAGTAATATAAAATATACCTGCTACTTACGGAGTTAATAAAAACTGAATCATAAGTTGGATAGTAATAACATTTTGTAAACAGACAGTAATATTAATC
Source organism: Agriotes lineatus (assembly GCA_940337035.1). Taxonomy (NCBI): domain Eukaryota; kingdom Metazoa; phylum Arthropoda; class Insecta; order Coleoptera; family Elateridae; genus Agriotes; species Agriotes lineatus. The sequence continues at coordinate 13,214,610 of OW679202.1, forward strand.
TAAAATAGAATTAACTAAAATTAAGTATTTATCAAATATTATTAACAAAGTTGTTAAACGTATGATACAGGCAGTTATTAATTACTTAATAAATACAATTGTCCTATATCTGGTATTATAGTTATTCATGCTTTATGTCTTAATCTGATTTTAATAGTCGAATAACTAAGGTTATTACAATTACATGCTAAAGACTGTGCACAAAAGGTAAGATTAAAATCAAAATTTTTAAAATAAAACCCTGAGAATAAGAATTAAATTAAATAAAACCAAATAAAAGCTATTAGATCACAGCAATATATTAGTAAAAATACTCGAATTAATAAGGATGCTGTACATGATACTCAACGGTGTGGGGCAGTTTCATTTTTGCCAGATAAAAACTTATCTAGATTGGTTAGATATCAAATACATAGGAGAAAATCTCAAACCTGTTTAAATCATTTTTGTAATTAAACAGTCACATTAGAAACTGTAATAGTGTAAATAAAGCTAAAATTAGAATGGTTGAAAGAGGTACATCAATAGAATTTTCAGACTATAGAAAATATCTGTCCTTCTACAGATGCTCAGACAATAACATGCGGCCAGACGCTCAAATCTGCAGGTCTCTACAGGTCTGGCATATGGCGACACGCAAATATTGCCTCTATTAACACCTGCAACACTGATAAAGGAGATGATAGGATAACTTATTCGAAGTTATGAGCCTGAAGATATTCGAGTCTTACTCTGTATGTTCGAATGTTTATAAGAGTGGAACAGGTTGAAATAATTAACTATCGGCTCAATTTCGAACTGTGTATTTAAAAAAGTGCTGGGAAAAAAACACGTAATATTTACATTCGGTGCTTACAAACAGTGTTGTAGATTTCCCAATGTCTGTAAATTTTCAGTCAATTTTAAACAAAATTTCTTAACCATACATTTATTTTTAGCCACCTTGCACATTCCCAGACGATCACATTCGTTTAAACAAGTCTGGACAGATATTTTCTATAGTCTGAAAATTCTATTGATGTACCTCCTTCAAGCAGTCTAATTTTAGCTTTATTTACACTATTACCGTTTCTAATGTGATTGTTAGTTACCAAAATGATTTAAACAAGTTTGAGATTTTCTCCTATGTATTTGATTTCTAACCAATCTAGATAAGTTTTTATCTGGCAAAAATGAAACTGCCCCACACCGTTGAGTATCATGTACAGCATCCTTATTAATTCGAGTATTTTTACTAATATATTGTAGTGATCAAATAGCTTTTATTAGGCTTTATTTAATTTAATTCTTATTCTCAGGGCTTTATTTAAAAATGTTTGATTAAGCTTTGATTAATCTAGTAAAAATTTCAAAATTAGACTTTTAGCCCCAAAATTCATCCTGGGAATCTTGTAAAAGGCAGTCAATCGCCGCTGTCTACAATCACATTACAATTTTTCCTGGTACTCTCCTTGGTAGCAAAAGTTGTGATTAGTCATTAAGTAATCGCACATATCCATGCAAATTCCGACAAAATCTTGTGTTATATCTATAAGGTAAAGGTCACTTGGAGCTGTTTTAATATTCAAGTTGCCACTTTAACATCTGTCAGCTCTAGTTTTTTTCTGTACGGGCTAGCAACTGCATTTTTCATATTTCCTTGCGATTTTTTCAATAGGTGTACAGCTCTTTTAACAGGTGTGGACAGGTTTGAACCCCAGACCCTGATAATGGAGATCATTGACCCTCCTCGTTAACCACATCCGGTGCACGTTTCCAGACAAAGACTCCATACATTTTATTTTTAGCAACCTCGCACATTCCCAGACGCCTACACCCGTTTGAACCGGTCTGGACAGGTATTTTCTATGGTCTGCAAATTCTATACCTCCTTCAAGCATTCTAATTTTAGCTTTATTTATGCTATTACAGTTTCTAATGTGATTGTTTAGTTACAAAATGTTTTAAACAAGTTTGAGATTTTCTCTTATACATCTGATTTTTAACCAATCTAGATAAGTTTTTATCCAGCAAAAAATGAAACTGTCCCTCACCATTGGGTATCATCTATAGCATCCTTATTAATTAGAGTATTTAGTAATATGTTGCTGTGATCTAATAGCTTTTATTTGGCTTTATTTAATTTAATTCTTATTCTCAGGGTTTTATTTTAAAAATGTTGATTTCAATCTTACCTTTTGTGCACAGTCTTTAGCATGTAATTGTAATACCAGATATAGGACAATTGTATTTACTAAGTAATTAATAACTGCCTTTATCATACGTTTAACAACTTTGTTAATAATATTTGATAAATACTTAATTTTAGTTAATTCAATTTTAGATTAATATTACTGTCTGTGTACAAAATTTTATTATTATCTAATTTATGATTCAATTTTTATTAACTCTCTAAGTAGCAGGTATATTTTATAGTACTACTCTTCTTTATTATGCGCGTTGTTTTAAGTTGACGGTTAATAGACTCACTTTGTAAGCTTTGTAAGCTCTTTATCTTCTATAGTCTTCTCTTCGTCAGATCTCTGCTACAGCTATGCTCGTTGCAATCAAAAACTGGACTATTTACAAATAATTTACAAATACCGTTGTAAGAAATCGAAATTCCAATGATAAAACTAAACCACCACTCCTTTTAGGAATAATATTTTAAGCTGCTTTTTATTTTTGTAGTTATTGAAAGAGACTCCATTCAATTATTATTTTTAGCGATCGTACAGATTTTTCAAACAATGACTTCATTGTTCAATTGCGCAGAAAATAACATCCGCTGTAGACAATAACATCCGGCCAGACACCCACATCTGCAGGTCTCGATAAGTCTGCATTCTCAGACGATGACTCACATCCGGTTGAGCCTGGGAACAATTTTTGATAAGCGTAGGAATCTTGTAAAATTTTCAAAATTAGACTTTTAGCTCCCAAACTCCATGGTGGGAATCATGTAAAATTTCAAAATTAGACTTTTAGCCCCAACAATTCATCGTCGGAACCGGAGTGAAACCTAACCACATGACCTTGACCTCGTCGAAGTCAATGACCGCGCCACGTGACCTTGATAGACTTCACGGTCAAAAGTGGCCCAGAACCCGTGTAGGTACACTACTCAGCACTTTGGACACAAGAGCTTCTGGTTGCAGGATGATATTATTATTATCAACATAAACAATAAAAAGGTGCGTGTTGGAAACATTAAAGATTTGGAAGGAGCTATAAGTAAATCTTTTCTATATTCGACGTTATCGAACTCTTGTAAAAAAATTCTCACCCATTACTCGGATATGTTCTTTATTTAATTATTTAGACAGCGCACTAGACTTTCAAATAGACATTTTTTCATCATCTCTAGCACAATTTAGATCACAGATAAATACATTATTGAACCAATAAATACCATGTTGCGTATGTTGACGTGTAGGCACATTCACTGCATATTTTTGTTTAAAATTGTTTATTTGATAAATGGTTGTAGTTAAATATCTGTATGTAAATAATATGACATGTATTAGGCATGATATTTTTCGATAACTATCAAACAATGTAATTAGGCGTTTCGCCTGTTTTGTTCGTCAAATATATAAATATAAATAAATAAATAAATTTGAACGATAACCTAGTTTTGTTTACTCATCTGTGTTTGGTAAAATCGGTAGCATGTGTGCAGGACGCTTTATTATAAAATTGTTTAGTTTTTAAGTTTAATATGAATTTTAGGTGGACATATTTTGAAAAATAAATATGATATAATTTCTATTACGGAAACTTTCTTGGATTAAAAGGTTCCTGACAATAAACTTGAAATACCCCATTATAACTTATTGAGAAATGATAGTGTAACTTTTGGAGGTGGTATTGTACTATATTCAAAAACATTTTTTCAAGTTAACCAAATTACTTTTCCTGAATATGAGCAATTGTAGGTCGCAGTTATCGTCAACAAGCACAAAAATTTTGTTAGGTACTGCGTATTTACCACATAGAAATAGATACAAGGCTTTTATAGAAAATTTTAAAATAGTTTGTAGTAATCTGGTTCCTCTGATAGATAAATACTGCACAGGTTAATAAATATCCTGCGCAGTATTTATCTATTCAGTGCACTAAACTTTTCCTTCAATGTCGCTGCACGAAAATTTTTATTGGCAGACGTGCTAACAAAAACTTTTGCTTTTAATTAATTACTATGCTTCTGAATTGTAAGTACATTTAACATCACCTACTTTTCATTTATTCAATTATTCTCTTTATTTCAGAAATTCCCCATAAATTAAAGCTACATTTAGTTAATTTTTGCCTATTTTACGAAAACCAAAATGGAGTCACACGATTTTACAACGTTCGATAACGAATTTTTACAATTATTTTACTAAATAACCGTAGGTAAAGCTTCTTACTGATATTTTTATTAATTATGCTCCGTAACCAATTGAGTATTATTTCCTTTTGTATTTTTCTAGTTGTGCGTAGTAATTAATAAATTTTATTATCTACACTTTATCACCGAATTTCGTCAACATGGTGCCTGATAAATGGTCCTCGTTCTTAAACTCTTGGAATCTTCCTTTTGACCTTTAATTATAACACCAGGTGAATTACAAAACTCTTTTTATAAATATGCAAGGTAAATAGATGATATTTGAGAAAATTATGATTTGTTCAGTAACCTAATTTTTTTCTCTTGCAGATTTTAATGTGTTGTTTTTTTTTAACCTGTTTATACAGTGTGTCCCAGATCGAGTGGGATTGCATGGGTAACTTTCTTATTATTAAAGTTGGAGATTTGGTTAAATGGGCAATGTTTTGCAGTTTTATATGCTGATTTAGAATCTCTTTAAAAAAGTTCAAAATGTCGAACCAGTCAAAAGTTATTAAAAAAAAACTAAAAACTGTCATTTTCTTGTATGTCAAATATCTTTGTAAATATAAGAGATACGAAAAAAAGTTTTATATAAAAGTCGCTGTTTTCGATGAGACCAATTTAAAATTGGCGTCGAACAAAAATTCAAGATGGCTGCTTTTGAGGTACTCGTATCAACTTCCTTAAGTTAAATGGGCGCCATATTGGACTTTTAGGTTACTGAATAGAGTTTTTAATTCTCTTTTCAACGATGTAAGATAACGTATGATTGAATAAAAAATACTAGTAAAATTAATTGTTTTACATTTTAATCAAGTAGGCTTACATGGATCCAAACAAAGAAACAAAATTCATTTAAAAAAGAAAACTTAATCCTAATAATCACATGAAGTGTTCAAAATGCTGACCATTGTTAGTTAAACATAGTTGACACCGTTTGACGACACTTCCGGTTACTTTACGCAACGTATTTCGATTAATACTAGCACACGCTTCTTGCACTGCTTCGCGCAGTTCCTGAACATTATTGTATCTGTAATTACTTCCATATACTTTATTCTTTAACGTACCCCACAGAAAAAAGTCAAGAGGCGTTAGATCAGCGGATCTGGCTGGCCATGGAACATTAGTATTGGTGGCAATAACCTTATTGTCAAATCGGTGAATTAAATAATCTACCACGTTTCTTGAATTGTGGGCTGGGCAGCCATCTTGTTGGTACCATAAACCATTTCTGTCTGCCAAAGGTAGATCATCTATGAACTCTTCTAAGGATATTTGGAGAATTTCTAAATAACGTTGAGCAGTTAAAGTTCCATTGAAGATAACAGGTCCAATTAAATGACTTCCCATTATGCCGCAAAATACATTAAATCCGAATCGAACTTGATTTCGACGTGGAACTAAAACATGTGGATTTTCCTGTGACCAGTAGTGTTCATTGTGTCGATTAAATACTCCGCAGTTAGAAAAGTAAGACTCATCTGTCCATAATACTCGACTCGTAAAACTATTATTTCTAGTACTCTCGCGGATAAACCACCTACAAAATGCTACTCTGCGATTATAATCTTCTGGTCGTAAAGTTTGGGCAATACGCAACTTGTTGGGGTGAAACTTGTGCCTTCTTAAAATTCGCGATGTTTTTGATTTAGATACACCAACCTGTGCTTCTATTTCTCGAGTTGAAATGCCTGGATTAGCCGCGACACAAGCCATTGTTATTAACTCACTGTTGTAATTATGATCTTCTACTAATAAATTGTTTTCCCTAGTTTTAACGGGCTTTTTCAAACTTCCATACCGCTGCATATTCTTGTCCAGTCTTTTAAACGTTTTGATATTTGGTTGTCTTCTTTCAGGAAAATTAGTTAAATAAGTTTGGACAGCAAGATGGGAATTTTTATAACACTTGATAAATGTGCAAAACATATCGTAGCTTTCAGTAACTGGAATATTCGCCATAATTTGTAAAGTTTGTAATACGTATAACTTTAGATAATACTTTAGCTTAAGCACCTGCTTTTTGACAGATTGTGATAAACTTTGTTATTGTTTTTCATCATAACTACTTACCTACTTGATTATACATTTAAAAAGTAATGTCACGATGTTTTGTGGTTCAAGCCTACTTGATTAAAATGTAAAAACAATTAATTTTACTGGTATTTTTTATTCAATCATACGTTATCTTACATCGTTGAAAAGAGAATTAGAAACTCGATTCAGTAACCTAAAAATCCAATATGGCGCCCATTTAACTTAAGGAAGTTGATACGAGTACCTCAAAAGCAGCCATCTTGAATTTTTGTTTGACACCAATTTTAAATTTGTCTTATCGAAAATAGCAACTTTTATATAAAACTTTTTTTCGTATCTCTTATATTTATAAAGATATTTGACATACAAGAAAATGACAGTTTTTAGTTTTTTTTTAATAACTTTTGACTGTTTCGACATTTTGAACTTTTTAAAACGGATTTTAAATCAGCATATGAAACTGAAAAACATTGCCCAATTAACCAAATCTCCAACTTCAAAGATAAGAAAGTTACCCATGCAATCCCACTCGATCTGGGACACACTGCATATGTAGACTGAAGAAGGCACTAAGTGCTGAAATATATTTCTACCTCACAATTTTGACCAGTTCTTTCACCTCAGGAAGACGTTTCAACTGTAAATAGCTGCTAATTCCTTAACATGTTTTAACATTAACCTCAGCCAGCTACTAATGTATTAATTATTTCTATAAATATTAAAGGTGTGCCTGTTCCCTATACTAGTACGGCAAAAAATGTCGGTATGGTATTGGACTCGGACCTTAGATTTCGTGAACTGCTGTATTCGAAGAAAAACTTCTTTACAGCAATAGGCACTCGCTTAGCAAGCAGGTCAAGAGGTTATTATGTCATTCATTAGTTTTGTCAATTTTTAATTATTGTTATATACTGTACGGGCCTTGTATTGATAAAGCAACTGCTAGACAAATACAGCTGGTTCAAAACGCGTGCCTAAGATTAATAATTAATAAAACACATTACTCACAAAATAGCATAAACAAACTGGTTGAACATGGAGAAACGACGTTATTTGCATTCTGTAGTTTTTTTTTAATGAATTATTCAAAGAATCTTCTACTTATAATATTTCAAGTTTATAGAATGAATTGCCTTATATATGTTATCCAGTATTTGCTTCTTGTATTTTAGTTATTGCTATGATAATTATTTGTTAGATCACAAAGTATATCTAAAGTGGTTAAATGATTCGTTTAATTTCTATTAGTTTAATTTTATTTTATTTTATTTCATTTACTAACAAATTGTTTTTATTTCGGTATCTTTATATTTCTAAATGTTCAATTTTAAGAATCTAGCGGTGGTGTATCTTTTCTTCTGGGAATAAACATGATCATTATTATGATTATTATTATTTGATGAACAAAAAAAAATATGTTGATAAATGTAACTTGCTATTTTAGAAAACCACGATGGCGACCACGTCAGAAGTCAGAGTTGCCTAAGAATGCAGATAATCACTTCAAACTATGTGTAAGAATATCTTCAATACAAGAGCTCATGCAGTTTCGAATATATAGAAACGTTTACAGATTTTTGAACATCCTGCATCTGATGAATCATGTATCTATATAAGGTTAGCAATAACAGGCAAATAGTTTGTTTCAACTCCTGAACTATTCGCCGAAAATTCAACAAAATTGTAGCCATAATATAATACTTCAATTAAATAATTCCGTCCCACGTTTATAGATTCGTTATAATTTTAACATACCAAATTCGATTTAGTCAATATAACTAGTTTACTTAAAATTCACGAAAATGCTTTTATCTAAGAGATGGATGGCGGAAATATCTAACAACAAGAATTCTTATTCGATTTCTATATTCAACTTGCGTTTTGAAATAAAATATTTTACTTCGTAAACTGATTTTCTGAAAATGTTAGGTCGCTTTGCTTCGGCCAAGTCATGCCGCTACAACTTTGATTCAATTTCAGTATCGCTTTGCGCTCAATTTCCTACTGTTTAGAAGATAACATTTATTGAGTTCTTGGCAGCTTTCCTAAGCAATATTTTGTTTAAAAAATCGCCAGACTGCAATCAGCAACCGTTCAAAATGCTATTTCTTTCAATGGACCACTAATTTGATAATATCAATAGACTAATTTTAGCTAATTTATTTTTTAGTTCATAACAACAAGTCGAGACTCACCACATAAAGCCGCCTTTGTGCTTTGCGTCTACCTTACCTGCAAAAAAAATCACTGTTACAACAAATATAAATTATTCAATATGTTAGTTATCAATTTTATGTATTAAGAAGAGGTTTGCACATTAAAATGGGACATTGGGAATTGTAGTGGATACCAGCACTAGATATTTTTAGCTGTCGAGGCAAACAGAACTTGAATCAGACTTTTCTGTTCAAAGGCAAGGGTACTGAACTGCATTCCTCTGCAAACAATATGATTAAACTAACAAAATACATAATTCTACGTTATCAAACACATGATTTAAGATACTAAATGCCAAACTACAAATGGAATGGTACATTTCAGATATAAAATTAGAATAGAACCTATCGTTAATCATTAAAAGTAATAGTTTAAATGTTATAGAAATAATAAGTTCCGCAAAAGTTGATTTTGAAACTGTAGCTATAGATGCAGCATTAATGTTTATCGACTTAAGTATTTTGCATCATCTCTGCTGTTACTGTTGCTTATAATCAATAACAGTTGGTATGTCTATATATATATATCAAAACATATTTCAGCTATGAGTTTCACCATTGTGATCAATAAGCAATTTATGAAATGTATTTTCTTCACACTCAAATTAAAATAACAATTAGTTACTTATATCTAAAAGCAGGTTTAAAAGTTCATCGTTAGCAACTCTGTTAACAGTTTTAGCCACTAACTCGACGACAATAAGCAAGTAACTGGAAGCAGTGCAACTTGATACCCGTTGCAGCATTCATTATTAATCTTAAACAAGCACAATATGGTAATATGCGACTGACCAATCGATCGACAGACACACTTAATATCATTTGCATCTGTATTCATTGCATTGTTTGCATAGCGCTACATCAGTAGTATAAATCACAAGCATCAACCCCAAAATGAGGTTATACAACTCTCGGAGATTAGTAAATAGAATTTAATTTGTAAAACAAAACGAGAATTTACGGGAGTGATTTGAATATGAGAACAATCAGAGATTAATTCTACGATATACAAAGTGTAAATTTTAACGTGTCCATCATTGGTAACTTTTTTACTTCTTTACAATAAAGGAAGTATTGGCTTCACCCCAAAAATTCGAAATTGAGTTTTCAAGAGATCTTCACGTTTCACAGTCCCCTGAACCAAAAAAACATATTTTTTTTCATTGGTCTGTCTGTGTGTCTGTCTGTGAACAGAATATCTCAAAAAACGGAAAGAGGTATGGCGTTGAAACTTCATATATAAGTTTTGTGTACTATGTAGATGCGACAGCAAGCTTTTGAAGAAAATCACATAACCGGAAGTAGGTGTATACTCTTGTGACTTTTCAGTTTTTTTCGATTTTTTCAAAAACGGCTCTAACGATTTTTTTCAAACTTCAACTTTTTATTACATTTTTAATTGTGTATTGATGTGAGATACGTGATTTTCCAGTTGAATACTTCTAAAATGGGTTTCTTTTGTTTTCTTTTCTATTTTTTTTATTAACTCCTATTTTAAATAGAACACCCGGTATATTATTACATTTTTTGATTCAGCTTAAAATTTTAGAGAAAATTTGTCTCTTCAACTAACGTTCTATTTTGTACCGTTTTTGTAAAATTTGTAATTTTTGAAAATTTTTGACAAATGCTTAAACATTTAAAATCAAATTTTTGGCTAATTATAAGATCACTGTAAAAGGAAGTTGTGAGCGTGTATCACACCAGATTTTCTGAATATCAATATTAATAGACCTAAAATATTAAATAAATTATTAAGTAAACTGAATAAATATAATCTGGAAGGAGCATCTACGCCTAGTTATATTACGAAAATTACGATTATTATAAATTTATACACGTATTTAAAGTATCTACTTTAGATTTATTTTGTTTAAGTTAAAACGGCACACCCCTCGGTAATTCTACCATGACTTTTTTCGTAGTATTCTATGAAACAACTTAAATAGCAACTGTTTAATCAATAACTTGGCAATTATGTATATCGTCAGTAGCGCTTTGAAAGTTAGTAATCTTTGTTGTGGTATAGCTGTGCTTTTTATGCAATCTAACAAATTTAACATACACATTTTCTTAGAATTTTGTGGCGATATTTTATTTTGACGACTTATTAACATTCACACGAAATTCTTGCATGCTATGGTTAGTGGAGTATGATCGCAGCTTCACGTGACCGAACCTAACATGCAATTAGCACGAGCATCTCAAATTTTTAAGTTGCCAAATAAAATAACCTTATCTTATTTTGCTAAAGTATATATTTTCCTTAATTTATATTATTTTATATGGTATTCTGAAATAGCTGATAATATTTCTAGTTATTTGGGAAGACTAAACGTTGCTGACCATCATAGTTATTCATGTGCTGTTAAATAAGAGTAACATTTAAAGTACCCAATATTCTTTTCGCTGTTTAAAGTTACGATTATATTATGTTTTTCCTTTATTTTTCAAACAATCTGTTAAGGAAGTCTGCTCAGCCAACTCCGTCAGAAATACTTTCCAAATTCCTTAGTTATGCAGAAAGTTTAAATTTCGTAATAATGTTTCATGGAGTATTACATCGTGATAATGTTTCATGGAGTATTATATCGTGTGTTTAAAAAAAAACTCATTCGTAGCACGCCATGTTCAAATTGAAGTTTGCCGTAAATTGAGATATACCAATTGATGCAAATGAATTTCCAAGTCAGAAAGAACTAAATTACATCTTGACCTTGAATTATTTTCCTAAAAATATACAAAGCACTTAACAAAAACATTTTTTATTGGCCGTTATGATTATTACACCCGTTGTTGTTGTGTACATGCCATCTTATTTTATTTTTTGCTTAATACAATTAAATGTAATGCAGTGCAAACTTTTACCTGTCACAGTGACAGATGTATTCATAAACAAATTGCAATATGACATTCACCTACAGACTAAGTTAAGACATGACTAGATTTTCTATCTTTCTTTCCAAGGCCTACCCGAAATGAGTTTTTTTTTTGAACACACGATACATTAGCGTGTTTTACTTGCCACTCGCTTTCTGATCAATTTAAAATTTTGAGAATTTTACTTCCCCCTAAGAGTTAAAATAATTACGTTCCAAACCAGTGGTCTACTGCCAACAAAAATTAATACAACAAATAAAAAAATATAGTAGGCGTACTTTTATAGATAAAAGTTGCTAAAAATAGTGTATGTTTTATTGCACTAAGCTACCGGGTTGCCCTACAATTATTTAAACATGTAAAAATAACCCTTTTGAAAGGGCAGCATAATTAACAAAATTTTAAAATCGATGGGAAATAGACTTAGGAACGTACAGAGGTGTGAAAACGAGAAGTGAAATACACGATACAGTGTGGAAATAAAGTAACGGATAAATTCATAAACTTCGGTGATATTCATTTTTATTAAAAAATCTCGAAGGGGCATAGCGATGTTGACCATAGGGAATATTTTCAGTTTATTATGTAATTTGTTTTTCATGATATGACGTCATCGACTTTTTTTTTAAATGACAACCTATATTTTTTATTATTGATTTCGGTAGTACTTTTTATCCCGTTTCGAACGGTATAAAAATTTTAATATGTTCCATTTGAAAAAAATCGAGAAAAATGGTCTTAACATTTAAACATTAAAAATCAATGGAATGAGCAAAATAAATCATCTAGTTACCGGTGGATAAAACAAGAAAAGATTAGTTAAATGTCAGAATTAAACAATTTGTAAATGTCATAACAAAATAAGCGTCCTTTGCTTTTTCTAAATTAGAATTTACATTTAGCGAACTATTTTATTAATAAAAATGGTTTTTAATATTTAAACTTTAAGACCATTTTTCTCGATTTTTTAGATGTAATATATTGAAAATTTTATATCATTGAAAACAACATAAAAAGTACTACCAAACTCAATAATAAAAAATATAGGATGTCATTTAAAAAAAATCGATGACGTCATATCATGAAAAACAAATTACATAAGAAACTGAAAATATTCCCTATAGTCAAAATCGCTACACCCTTTCGAGATTTTTTTATAAAAATGAATATCAACGAAGTTCATGAATTTATCCGTTACTTCATTTCCACACTGTATATGTATACAGGTCTCATCAAAATAGGCAGCTAAAGTCAAATATGCCTTAGCAAAAAATGTACCCGAGAAGTCAAATTTTTATTATCGAATTTTCTTTACAACTCACTATTTATCGGATATGTTCAAACTTGGTACGGTATTGTTTCATCAATTTTTTTAAAAGGCTAATTACAATATTTATTAAAATATCGTATCTTTCATGCCTAAAATTTAGAGAAAGCATAGCCCTTTATTGCCATGTGGTATTAGGGTAGCTAGCGCCCCCTACACAGATAGTTGGCTCCAGCAGTCTATTTTGATGAGAACGGTATCTCCCTAGAAATATTTTTGCATATTTACTAAGGTTTCTATCATATCAGCAAAAATGTCTTTGCCCGATAACCCTTTCAAAAATAAATACTTACTAACTGACCGAAACTCGATTTTTTCAAATTCTATATTTTTCTCAGACATGTTGTTTTCAAAAATTCACAGTTTGATCACCGTTCAACTTATGGATGTCAAACTTTGATAACTTATTTATAAAACATCATAGTTATAACCATAGCAACCATATTAACCTTTCTTTACTAGAAACTTTCCAGGCCAACTAGATATCAATACCCCCTCGTATTTCGATGCTCACCATTGAGATTTCAAAAACGGTTGGTTAAATTCGGGCAAAGTTGCAGATTCTAATGCCGAATAATATTCGATAAAGAAATTGGACCAAGCCGTCTGAGTGGCTCTATTCCGCGAACAGCTCAAACATTTTCTTTGAGGGCTTAAATCGTTTGTTGATTATTAGCTTAGACTTTGTCCCTTCACATAACCCCAACGGAAAAGTTCAGCTGTGTCAGATCGCACGATCTGGGAAGCCAATAATAAAGTATTGATGTTTCTGTTGCGCGTCTCAGCGAAATGTTTATCATATTTGAAGTTAATTTTCACTATTTCTACACGTCGTTGTAGCATATATCGTTCCATATTCTTATATCGCCTAGTTTTTACCTACCACCTGTAAAGAAATAGCAGCTGTATGTTTGACAGTTGAAAATGCCGCGAAGTTTAAAACCTCTTATTAGAAAACCATATGTATGTTACATATATTTTAAATATATACAGTGACCGCCAAAAACTCGGCATAATAAGGGAACATTTTTTATTTTTGATTTTTCAAATAAACTTTTTACGTCAATAATTTGTGCTTGTCTAAAAACCTATTTAGCCCCTATCATATATACCGAGTGATTTTTACTTATTTAGAAAATGGAGTTTTTCGAAATTGTCAAAATCCAAAAAGTACTATTTTTCGGAAACTAAGTAAGATAACTAAGTATTGAGATTTTTTTAGAGTGTGTTATTTTTAGCTAACTGAACAACCTCAAGGCCAGAAAAACCCTACTTTTTTAAACTTTAGCTAAAAAGAAATTTTTCAATTTTTTAAATATTTTTCAAAATTTCCCATACCAAGACTTAATATTAAAGTTCCAATTTTTTTCTGTGAACACCTTAAAGATTTATAATTTGTAAAAATAATATAAAATGTTAATTACTTTTTTAGATTTTTTATTATTTACCGGAAATTAGTACGTTTGCATAATTTTTACGTTTTTTATGCAAGGCGCTTTTTAGGAGAAATATTTTTCAATTCTAATTAACATCTGTTTAAATGGCTTCCAGAAACTCTAATCTAGCTCTGTTAATGAATTACTGTTACAAAAATCCTGTAGGTAAATGTTCTTTTACAGTTGTCTAAATTAGGAAATTTTTCTTTATCTAATTTACATATTCTAAAAAATCTCTTCATTTAGACAACTGTAAAAGAACATTTACAGGATTTTTGTAAGAGCAATTCATTAAGGGGGCAGTGAAGAACGTCGAAATCGTCATCAAAATACAAGAAATCGGTAGTGAAGTAATCCATTGTTTTACAACTTTTTGTAGGCGGCGCCGGCGTCAGCGGGGTGATAAGTAAATGTCAAAATAACCTACAAAAATTGGTCAACATGTTGTAATTTTGATATCTCGATTTAAAAAAAACATAATGCACCCCTCAGCACTCAAGTTCCTTTTTATCCCTCTTGTGGTTTATTTGCCTTGGCCCTACGGGCCTCGGCAACTAAATCCACAATCGTGATAAAAAACTAAACTTCAGTGTCTTGGTATACAATCTACTATAAATGTCAATTGCAAACGGTCGTAATTTTGCGTGGTTAAAAATTTTAAAACCGATACTACTGACGACGTGCCGAATGAAATATTTTAAACACGTTGCTACTGACGACGTAAACTAATGAAAAACATGTTATTAAACAGTGGTTTTACAAACTTAAAACTGCCAACTAAATTTTACACTGCCGTAGATAATAGCTATTTATGCAACAAGTGCTAAAAGTCGACGTTTATGCACAAGACATGAAAATTATGAAACGAAGCCGAAGGCTGAGTTTCATAACATGTCTCGTCCATAAACGACTTTTAGCACGCGTTGCATACAATATTTTATCTACGTCCTTAATTTTACCGTTATAAATCCAGAAATATCGATTTAACAAAGGTTTGCATCTGCGACACTTTTAATTTATGTCATTGTTGCCTGCCGAAAATGTTAATAGGCGATACATTCCGAGTTATCTTATTATATTTTTCCCGCTTATTATCGAAATGTTCCTAGATTTAAAAAAAAAATCGTTTGGTTTGTCACCTGCCACCAGGATTAATTTTCGTAAGTCGTGTTACCACTTGCAATTATGAACAAAACGTGTAAGTCTGCATCTTGCGTTCCTAATTTTATTATCCTAGGAACTTAATAATAGTATTAAGTTCCGTTGTCACGGGAAATCAGCAAACAAATATAATCCCCGACTTACACGTTTTGTTACTACGGGTGTATCACTGACTTACATGATAGACAGCGGGAAAAGGATAATTACTTCACTACTATAGCCAAATTCTCCTGAGAAAATATATGGAAACAGATAACAAAAACGTAAGTGTATCTAAAAAAATGTAAGCACCACACCGCTGCCGACCGAGCTTACAAGAATCTTACTGGACAAACGCTCCAAAAAATGTATGATTGCCTAATCTTTTTATTGACTTGTAACCCGACCACGTCAATCATGTTGCAGTAAAAATTATTAAAATTCAACAGTATTCAATTACCCCATACATATATGGAAGTATAAGGTCTGCACACTTGGGTTTCTGCACGTCTTCAGCTGTGAACTTCAATCTAGCCCAAAATTTCTATGAAAATGTGCTTCAAAAAAAGATGGGCGTTATGACCAAAGCCGAAGTTGGGTGTTGTGAGCAAAATCACACTTGGGCGTTATGACCAAGTTGGGCGTTGTGGCCAAGTTGACTGTTGTGACCAAAATCGATATTGGGCGTTGTGACCAATATCGTTTTTGGGCGTTATGACCAAGTTGGGCGTTGTGACCAAAATCAAAATTGGGCGTTGTGACCAAGTTGGGCATTGTGGCCAAAATCGAAGTTGGGCGTTATGGCCAAAACGGTGGTTTAAGTGGCGTCGATAGCTCTCTCCTATAACAGGTGTAGGTGGGCATTTTTAATTTTGAATTGTTACTTGTACACTCCACTTTATGGAGGTGCCACGGAATGAAACAAAGAAAATAACCACAATTTAGTGGCTGTTTTTGGCGACCATTACTCGTTCGTTATCTACAGTTAGTTAGTGGTTTTGTGAATTTAAACGTGGACGATGTATGTTAGATTAACCGAAACCTGGGCAACCTCTACTAGCTGTTTTCAGTTGGTCTCACTGAGCTGCTGCTTATGAAAAACCGAAATACTTATCGAGAGATTCAACGATAACTACAGCAGGTATTGGGCCATCCGCAGTAGATAACATTGTTTACAGCCCTCGTATTAGGGTAGATTTTCTATAATTTCATATATTGGCATTTATTATTTCTGTATTTACTACTAAGTATAAGCTGGGAAAATATTAAAACAGATCTCATTGAAATCTAATAACTCACCCACTGTTTAGTTTATAGGGAATCATACTTGTAGATATTTACTGGCGCCTACTTACTTAATTCGTACTTATGGTTACTTATTGCTACTTTGTAATACTTACGGCTACTTGTTGGTGCTTAATAGCTATTTATGAAACAAGTGCTAAAAGTGAATGTTTATGCACGAGACATGAAAATTATGAAACGAAGCCGAAGGCTGAGTTTCATAAAATGTCAAATGCAATAACACTTTTAGCACGAGTTTGCATACAATATTTTTTCTACGACCTTAAATTTACCGTTATTAATCCATAAATATCGATTTAACAAAGGTGTGCAGTTATGAGAGTTCTAATTTATGCCATAGTAAAGAGATGGCCATGGTGGCGCAGGTAACTGTTTCTGCAGCCGGTAGTTGTCAAAGTCAGTTATCAAAGGTAATTTTAATAGTACACATTTTACTTTATTCAGTACATACTGCTTTAATTATTTAAAAAACACTTTACCTCTAACGAAAGAAGTAACTAGAATAACTTTATAACCTCACTCCCAGTTTAAAATACGTATATTCCAAACAAGATGTTTACTTTCAGCACATATGCTAAAAGTAAACAGCTGATTTCACTTTTAGTACGCTGATGTATAGTACGTCATTTTTAGTTCGACAAGCCATTGGTAAAAGGCCTACTTTTAGTAGTGGTCGTAGAAAACTCTATTTAAGCTCACAGTACTGAAAAAGCTGATTTTACCATCTGTACACCTATTCATGAAAAGTAAAGCACTCCTCGGGAATGGTAGAAGTCCTCTATACTCATCCTATTTGTATGTAATCGTACATAGTAGTAATAGAATGATAAAAATAAAAATACATTTTATTGTAGTATTGCATGTAGTCTTGAAAACATAAATTTTTACGGAAAACTCACAGCAACTAATTGTTTTATCAGTCATTTTCCCTATTAATTATGAGTGGAGTGGCTTTACTCAGACGACAGAGAGGAAGTACATCACCATAGACTGGTGACTTACAATGGGCGGTAAACCTGAAATGTGAGTGAATATACGCATGGACTGTAATTATACAGTTCTGATATTAATCACACACGCGACTTTAGTTTTTAAAAATTAAATTTTTAAATAAATGCGAAATAAAACGTCTACCAACAGCAAGCAAGAAATCAACACGGCAAACACCTACGAGTCAATGTCCTCATGCCAAGAACTTGGGAGTCGTCCAAGCTCGATTGAGTCAACCACGCATTGTGACGTGTATGCTACCCTTTACGTGAAATCCTTTGCTGACCCTTCACTATAACTATTTACAATAGGCTGACACAGTATATTAACTTCAAATGCATTTAGACCCTCCCTGTGTATAAAAATCGTCGAACACGAACTCATATTCCGGAAATCAATTAAAAGACTGCCGAATATTTCAAGGAAGTGTAAGAGTATCCCACGAAAACTTTTTTCGTGCAATCCTAAACAACTAAGGCGATTCAACAAACAGAAAAACGACTTCTGTATTATAGCTAGTTACTCATGCATTATTCAAAATACATAAAAGTTTCCCGGAGTTCAAATAAGTAGAAAACTTTTTTTCGGTAACCAAATACGGATTTTCCTAGTTTCGAACTCCTTGCAACCCAGGGCGGAACACTTCGTACCTTCTATATTACAATTCTTTGTCCCTAAAATCAGCATTTATGTAGTGCTTGTAATGATTTGTTAGGCTAGAAGCGTTTTGTTTTCATTGTTTAAATTGATATAAAATTGTGCTTACGGAGAAATATGTCAAATAATTATTACACTTGTAATAAAGATATTTCTTATCCCACATAGTTATCACATGCAAATGCCACGAAATCACGTTTCTGTGTTTTTTCAGCCCAGTTTTTAATTTCGTTATCAAACGTGTTTCTGACTGAAAAAAATTTAGTGTAATTTGTGAAGGAACGAGTCCTACCGGCATAGTTTAACAGTACAACAATGCATTTCAAATCAGCGAATCTAAACTCAGTAAGCATTTTAAGGAAGAGGTCC
The DNA here is from genome assembly GCA_940337035.1 of Agriotes lineatus. Lineage (NCBI taxonomy): Eukaryota > Metazoa > Arthropoda > Insecta > Coleoptera > Elateridae > Agriotes > Agriotes lineatus. The sequence continues at coordinate 13,233,324 of OW679202.1, forward strand.
GTCCATTTATTTATATGTTTTTCGTAATGAAACCTCTCAACCTCTGAACGTAGTATTATGGAAGTTCTATAAAAGTATTTACTATCTAAGAAAATCAGGAATAAAATCATTATAACCAATGTAATATATATATAGATATAAAGTATGATCAAAAATTAATATCATCTAGTATGGCTATGAAAGACCAAATTGCTACCTTTAAAACTGGGTCCAATATATTTTATTTTTAGGATAGATTTAAGATGAAGTCTATTCGACCGGCGCAGGTTTATTTGTTGGACAATTACACTACTTTTACGTCCAAATTCGTTTATTTCAATTGTATAATATTGTAATAAGATGGATAAAAAGAATATTTAATAATAAAATTTGACGTATGTAAGCCAATTTTAAAGGCGTTGGTTTGCACTTCCACAGCCATACTAGATGAGATTAATTTTTGATAATACTATACATATATATATATATATAGTAGCATCTCAAAACTGGTAGTTTGTTTGTGAACGTTAATCATAACTAGAGATTAACTATGGAATGATCAAGTACCTAGGTATTTAGTAAAACATAAAAAGCTGAATTTTAATGGTAAAAGAACAGTATAACTATTCAAAAGTTATTTAATAAATTAGAGATTAAATTCAAATCCGGTAATGCATTTAATATTCAGAAAAAGGTTCTAACATATAAATTAAAAATATGATTTTTGGAGTTATATGGATGGTTGTTTGGTGTTATCAGAGAACAATTCATAATTGAAATTAAATATCAATTAGTCCAAACTACAAGATAGTTTGAATTAATGTGAAAGTCATAAGCTGAGTTAATATTTTAAAAAGTCACTTGAAGTGTTAAATAAATAAATAAATTGTATTGTAATTTAATCTAGGAGTGTTAGTTTTAAAAATGTATGAATAGATTATTGCTATGGTGAATTGTAATTTGAAAAATAACAACTAATTTTTGATTCTAAAATGTACAACTAAAATTTGGCATAAAGAAAATTTGATAATAAAACCCTTTTATAAAATGAATTTCATTATTAGAATAGTGTAAACGGGTGTAAAGGATTAAATTAAATATGAAATAAAGGCAAATAAAAGAATTTTAAACAAACTATAATATGAAGAAACTTACAATTTCTCTATTTGAAGAAGAATTAAGAATAATGGGATTGGTGAGGTGAATTAATCTGAACGTGAGCTGATTGGTTGAGCTGCATTAATTTGGAGTCGTTGTCGAGGTGGATACATCTGTAACTGGGTTTGATTTGGATGTGCTGTGATGAAGTCGTTATCGAGGTAAATACATCTGTACCTGAGATAATTGGTTGGATTGCATTGGAGTCGCTGTTAAAGTGGATACATATGCAACTGTGTTTAATTTGGATGATCTTTGGTGGAATTACTGTTAGGGTAAATACATCTGTACCATTCTGATTTGGATGAGCTGCAAAAGGAGTTACTATCGAGGAGAGCTGTTTTGTTTAGGGTTGCTGTGTGAGTCTGCATCGAATTGAGCCACCTGAGCCCGATATTATTTAACTGAGTGATGAACAGAATCATTAAAAACAAAAAAGACAACGGGAAGAGGGTACAGACTCGCTCCAGAAGAATTAACAATTGTGTGTTATGCGAGCTAAATGCAGAAACAGAAGACGGTCGCCAGCGTATGCTATTAACACTCAAAAAAACATCAGAAGATTGTAATATACAAATCTCTATAACCAAAACAAAGTGGCTTGTCACATCCAAAAAACCAGTAAGATGCAAACTCTCCAGAAACAATCAAAGTATAGAACAGGTTAGTTTATCTTAGCGCAGAGATATCAACTTAAAGAACGAAGTCCTTAACCAAACAACTAAGGCGGCGCAAATATATGGTTGCCTACGAGATATCATCTGGAGAATTCAATATATGTACAGTGTGTCCCAGATCGAGTGGGATTGCATGGGTAACTTTCTTATTATTGAAGATGGAGATTTGGTTAAATAGGCCATGTTTTGCAGTTTCATATGCTGATTTAAAATCTGTTTGAAAAAGTTCAAAATGTCGAACCAGTCAGAAGTTATTAAAAAAAACTAAAAACTGTCATTTTCTTGTATGTCAAATACTGTCATTTTCTTGTATGTCAAATATCTTCGTAAGTATAAGAGATACAAAAAAAAGTTTCATATGAAAGTCACTGTTTTCGATAAGACCAATATAAAATTGGTGTTGAAGAGAAATTCAAGGTGGCTGCTTTTGAGGTACTCGTATCAACTTCCTTAAGTTAAATGGGCGCCATATTGGATTTTTAGGTTACTGAATAGAATTGTTTATTCTCGTTTCAACGATGTAAGATAATGTATGATTGAATAAAAAATACCAGTAAAATTAACTGTTTTTACATTTCAATCAAGTAGGTTTACATGGATCCAAACAAAATTAAGTGATTTTTTTTAGAAAACCTTTTTATGTTATTCCTCTAACACTTAGTAACATGTTCATTCAGTACTAGGTACTTGAACCACAAAAAACATCGTGATTTTACTTTTTAAATGTATAATTATGTAGGTAAGTAGCTATGCTGAAAAACAGAAAAACAATAACAAAGTTTGCCTAAAGTAACCCGTCGTGTCGTCAAATGGTGTCTACTATGTTTAGCTAACAATGGCCAGCATTTTGATCATTTCATGTGATTATCAGAATTACGTTGTTTTTTAAATAAATTTTGTTTCTTTTTGTTTGGATCCATGTAAGCCTAGTCGATTAAAATGTAAAAGCAATTAATTTCACTGGAATTTTTTATTCAATCATAAGTTATCTTATATCGTTGAAAATAAAATACAAAATTATTTTCAGTAACCTACAAATAAAATATGGCGTCATATAACTTAAGGAAGTTGATACGAGTACCTCAAAAGCAGCCATCTTGAATTTTTGTTCGACACCAATTTTATATTGGTCTCATCGAAAACAGTGACTTTCATATAAAACTTTTTTTCGTATCTCTTATACTTACAAAGATATTTGACATACAAGAAAATTACAGTTTTTAGTTTTTTTTAAATAACTTCCGACTGGTTCGACATTTTGAACTTTTTCAAACAGATTTTAAATTAGCGTATGAAACTGCAAAACATTGCCCATTTAACCAAATCTCCATCTTTAATGATAAGAAAGTTACCCATGCAATCCCATTCGATCTGAGACACACTGTATATGGACATAGAGAGTAAAATTTGAATCTACAAGAGCTGCATAAGACAAGTTATGACCTACGCTGATGAGACAAGAGCAGGCATAATATAGACGAAGCGGGTTTTGTGCACCATGGAAATGAATACTCAAATTACGAGCAAAACCACGAAATAATGAAGCCATGCAAAACACAGGATATAGTTAAGAAGACAAGGAAGGTGGCAATGGAATGAGCATGTCGACAGGATGGAAAGAAATAGATTAGCAAGCATAGCCAGAGATGGAAAACCAGAAGGGAATAGTCCACCGGGAAGACTGCCAAAAAGGTGGAAAGACAGTTGGCAATCAAAATCACAAGAATAACAAGCCGTAAACTACAGAAGAGAAAAAGAATTGGGCCACCTAAAGCCAGGCAAATTGAAGCCTAGAAATATCATTAAGTTATTACAGGACAAGATTTAGTTATACGACAAAGGAGTAAAGGCAGTAAAAACGTCTTATAAATACACAATAGAGTAAATGAGAAGGCATTACTGGAAATCTGTATTCATACATATTATCAATATCTGAACAGGAATAACAAAAATGGTTTATTTTAAACCACTTTAAATGTGGAATATTTAATACAGATGTAAACGCCACCTCCTTTTTGGATAAGTCAGTCAATAGCGAAGTTAGGGATCGCTGGTTTCAGCCATTTTTCTGAAATTAACAAATAATCTTGATGGTCTAACTAGACAAGGTGTTTAAGTACATTAACCTTGGCGAAAATGCAGCTATGTTAGTGTAAAACACAAGAAAACCAACGATCTCGTGATAAGTAGTTTTTTAGTAGAACTCGTTATTATACGATAACCTCCAACATATTTTAGTGTAAATTTATGTTCACATTGTAATGGACCAATTCGTGTCACCCTATACATACATTTCATATCATTTTTTCATATACTGCTAGTAATAAAACCGAACTGTATTTCTCATATGTATTAATTAAGTTAGCACGCACTAGAATTGTATCGGACGTGCGGGAGTAAATTTGCAAGACGGCGGTTTCCCAGCAGTGTGGTTAAAAATAGAACGAAGCCAGTGGATGCGTGAATGACCGCGAGAACAAGGAGTCGCGCATATAATCCAAGTTACGATGTGTGCTAATAAAATCACTAAAGTGCACAGAATAGTGAGTTGTTGGCCTGCATTATTCGCCGGCGACACAAAGGGGTTCCTGAGTGGGAACAGAGACTACGAATGCATCAAACCACCTGGGTAACAGCACAATAAGGTTGCTGCATCTTCCATAGAAGAGAGCCGTTGTTTTAACGACACAGAAACATCGCTCTTGTCCAAACTCGAGAACACTTGGGATCAACCGAATGCAAGGTTAGTTTCTAGTTAAAATTGCAGTACGAAGTAAAGAAGCGATTGCAACATCTTTGACAATTGTTTCAATGAATGATTGCGTGCCTCAAGATAACGGGGGCTTACCCACATCCAACACGAAATTATTGCGTCATCTGCTACCACAGCGTGGCCGCTTGAATTGAACGTGCTCAGGCAGCGTTCGTATTACGGCAGGTTCCAGCAACAAGCGCATTTAGAAAATAGACAGCTTAGCCTAGTGCATTTGTGAGCGGAATTTAAATACCTTTCGCACGATCGGTGTTTGACTTCGCGGCGACAGTTGAACATTAACGCACTATTTAAGGTGTTTTGATGCATGTAGCGTACAGTCTTTTTTTATGAATAGAGTGCATTTTTATGTAATAACACGAGAAGAAACAGCTTTCGCTCGTAGATAATTGTATTTTTGACAGCTTCACTGTATGTTTGGACGTCGTTCTTGGTGTTTTATGTACACGTATTCTCTTGTATTTGTTTTTCTTACAGATTATGTATACCTTTTTATGTAAACTGTTGGGTTTTTATTGCTGGTGGTGTTTGCATGCATAATTCTAGCAAGTTTTATTAAAAGGCCGCCGAAACGACTTTTTAAAAAACGTTTATTTTTATTTTACAATGAAATATAACATTGGAAGCACACAGCTAGCCGCCGGACAATTTCTTACATCTAGCTATGATACGAACACAATGGAACTTATCGACTGACTGGAGCTTAACTTAGAAGTGCAAGCTACTAGTATATATACTATGCCTAATCAGCTAAGATAAGCGTTATCTCTAAAAGGGAGCGTGAGACAGGAAGCCACGTGCGTTCAAGGTTGCAGACTTGCAATTCATATAAAGAAGCTATTTATCGTTCAAGGTTGCAAGCTTGCAGTTTTACACAGGAGACCATTGTCTATTCATAATATAACACGTCCGCCGATAAAATGTTCAATAGCGGTATTCAAATATGCCTCTATTGAACTTACAAAAAAAGAAAAGAAAATTAAACTTACGTATTTACGTTAACTGGTTCAAAATCTTTATTTAGAAATCTAATAAGTTTAATCTTCATTGTGTTCCTATTATAATACAAATACAATATAAAAATTATTAACATAAGAATAGTACACAGAGTAAATATAATTGCAGACACACTTAAATTATCAGATTTAATATAATTAACAGGTTTTAACAAATTTTCATATTTATTAAGTTTAATACGGTCCTCAACCAATTTCTGGGTGTCAAGAGGTATCAAGTCAATCTTTGAAACATTTATGTGGTTTGATTCAGGAATTATTAAGCGGTCAATGTTTGAAATTTTTAAATTAACAATTTCATTTGAGGTTCTTTTTGCGGTGAATAACATGTGTTTTTGATTTATTGAAACAAGACAGTCTGAACTGAGGTGTAAGAGGTTAGTGCCAGATATTCCTTTTCTAAAATTCTGATTTTTACATTTGACGTCCAATATTGCTTCAGATGGGGAAGATATTAACCATGTCGCAGGATTTATTTGTGATATTTTGATTTCTGTTAAATTGAATAAATAAGGGATACATGTTTTATTTTTATTAAATGACAGAAGTTGTGTTTCGCACAATTTGTCGTTGGGGATTTCAAAGTAGTTATTTTGATTACAAAAGTAGGTGTCTAAAGTTATAAGTTTACAATGACTTATTTCAATGGGAATGCTGTTTTTAACGTTAAATAATAAAGTACTATAAGTAGGTATAATCATACGAAATTGATAATTTGGATAAAAATCGGAAATGGTATTAATTGTATCATTTGATAATCGTTAGTTTTGGAAGTAAGAGGTATTTCGAATATAAATGTAATTCTGTTTTTAACTTGATAAACTTTTGTAATGATAATTGACTCGTATAAATGTAAATACTGTAACTCTGCAGGATATGGAATAGTTAAAGCTTTTTCTGATATGCTATTGAGATACGTCGAAATTTCATTTAGATTTTCAATTAAATCGTCATTATCAATTAATGACATATGCATCTGTTGATTTTGGGCAAAAGTTAATGCATTTTCTAGTTCCAAACAAGTGTTAATAAGTAGTTGCAAAAATTGAATTGCTTCTAGCAAGACTGTTTTTAAGGAGTATGTAGCGAGATTTTTGCCTAATTCCTCATTTTGTAAAATTATTTTATTTATATTTCTGTCTAATAATTCTTGACTCTTTGCTATATCATTGATTACTGAGATGGTATCATTTAAAATTTTAGTTTGTTCTAATATAACGTCATTTTGAATTTTATCGCTTTCTTGTAGTTTAGTAATCATAGATTCATATCTGACTCCATCGTTGGCGTCGAGGTTTCCAGTTAAAAATTTGAAAGCGGATCCAAGTCCATCGAAAAGTTAATTGAGAGGACTTTTATTAATTTTATGTTTAATATTGTGAAATAATTGATTCAGAAGTTTATCAGCTTTTTCTACGTATTGTTTTAATATTATAAGTTAATTATTACGGTTGATAATAATGTCAATTTTCTCAAATTTCTATATTCAATAACATAACTTTTATTTTCGAGTAAAGGTATTACTTTCATTAAATTAGTTCTAAGTGTGTCATAATTAACAAATATAGGGGCATAGTCTATATTTCTAATAAGCGTCCATTCGCTTTGTTTAAGCACTACGTTTCCTAAGTTTAAGGGATATAATCCAGGATTATCTTTTAAATTCTTAATAATAATATCGCTCTGTATAACTGGTGATTGAGTCAGCAGGGCACAGGCGATGAAGAGTACTACCCTCTATTCTGAAAAAAGGGAGAGCAATAATTCCTTTTAGTCAGGGTGTTTTATATTTCCTTTTTTCTTAAATTAGATTTAATTTTGAATTTCAACTTTACTTCTGAAATTTGTTTTAACACATATTTTTTCATTTAATTGGAATGTTCAATTTTTCCGAATTGGTTTTAATTTTAAATTTCATTTTTACTTCTGAAATTTGTTTTAACAAATACTTTTTCATTTAATTGAAATGTTTGATTTTTCTGAATTTGAATTTAATTTTAAATTGTTGTAAAGGTTTTTCTTTGTTTTCCTTTAGCAATATCAATTATAAAGGTATGTTGCTGTGAACATTTAGTTTTAACGCGAGAAATATTGTAACTATTAAAATTGTAAATATTTTTCTTTGTTTTCTTTTAGCAATATCAATTATAAAGGTATGTTGCTATGAACATTTAGTTTTAACGCGAGAAATATTGTGATTATTAAAATTGTAAATACCATATTATGCTGGTCTTGTTTGTTTGTTAAATGTAATTTTTATTCGCGTTTTTCTGATTTAAATGATTTTAGTCTTAAGTTTTTTCTTAAGATATTATTTTTTTTTAAAAATACTTTTGATACTTGAAGTTACTGATTTATTTATTAAAATTTATTTGCAATACTTAAAGTTTTTCAAAAATTCAGGGGTGTTTACAATCTTATTTCTTTCTTTAAACACACGGTTAAAAATTTAGTTATTTTGGCAAAATTTTTGATAAATGTTCTTTAATAGACTATTTGGTTAAACATGATTTTATTTCGATTTGTAAGTGCTGGGAAATTTTGATTATTGAATTTTTTGATGAATCTGATTTTATTCCTTCTAAAGTAGTAGGTAGCTATATAATCTAAATATTTTACAGATTTATGTTTGAATTACTAAACCTTATGAGTTGACTTTTCGTCAGTTTTGAAATTATATGTGCATTGGTTTTAGTCTTAAATTGTTTTTTTAAATTGTTATTTAAAATAATTATCTAAAATACTTTTAATGTTTGGAGTTTTTATATTAAAGTTGTTAAATCTGGTAGACTGATTTTTGTTGAGTTCATAATTTTTATTTTTATAAGATTAAGGATTATAGATATTAATTTCTTGTATTTCATTTAAAGGATTAATTACGCTTGTTTTAAATTGATTATTGTATGATTTCAATTGCTGAAGGCTTAGTCATGCCTTTTTCATTAAATTTTAATTTTGGAGTTATTTTAGTTACATTTTTTTTTATGCTGATAAATTTTACGAAAAGTTCTGTACACAGGGTTAACTGTAGGTTTTGTTGAGAAAAATAAAAATCTTAATTTTTAGGTTTGGAAAAGTTACATTAGTTTCATTTTTTTTTGTTTAGTTTTTATGGGTTATAATAAAATGGTATCGTAGCTCTTTCTGTCTGAATATGCATCCATTTATAATCTATTCGTGCGGATAATTTTGAAAATAAGTCGGATCCAATAAGTCCTACATAGTCTTGGTGAAAATTGAATAAATAACACGTATGTGTTCCGTTTTTATAAAAAAGATTAGGAATGGGTAAATCTGCAATTAAGTTATGTTGAGAAATTCCATGAGATGTAACTATCTCGAATTCTGTTTCATAAATATAATTTGGAAAATGTTGTTGTACAAATTCTGGAGAAATTATTGTTTGTGAGCTACCTGTATCAATTAAAAGTTTATCGCCAGTGGCGGGAATTATAATATAAGGAAGATCTGATTTTGAATTTATATTAAAAGTTAAAATATGCTTTTCCGAGGCTCTTAATGAAAATTTACTGTATCGTTTGGATCTGGAAATTCATAATAATCTGATGTAATGTCCAAGTCTTGGGGTTCATTTTGAAAATATAGGTTTGATTGGTTGTATTCTGGATTTTCTTGAGAATTTTTGAATACATTTTCAGTGAAGTTTTTATTTTCTTTAGGGGAGTTTTCGAATAAATTTTCTGTTAGATTTTCATGATCAACAGGGGAATTTTCTTGTTGAACATTATTGTGATAAAATAGTTGATTAAAATTTCTATTAACGTTTTGAGAACTTGCTCGATATTTATTAGGGAAATTTGATTGTTGAGTAGCTGGTCTTTTTATAGTGCTAAAGTCCATAGGTTCTGGTTTATTTGTTGGTGAAAAATTTGGTTTTGGTGCAAATGCATTAAAGCTTGAATTTTGAGTTATTCTGGAATTATTAGGATTATTAAAATTCGTTGGATTTTTAAAATAGTTGGGATTTTGATTAAAATTATTTCGATTTTGTTGGAATGGTCTTTGCATGAAATTTGGGTTATTAAATTTAGATTGATATGAATTTCGTGTTTGAATATTGGAAGTTAAATTTGATTTATTTAATTTCTGATTTTGAAAATTATTTTGATTTTGAGAATATCTGATATCAATTTCTTCTTTTACTATGCTTAAGGCTTGTTCTAGTGAAGTTGGATTTCTACTTCTTACGAAGCTTCCTAAATTTTCATTTAGTCCACTTGTAAAAGTGCGAAGTGCTAAATCTTTGTTAGCCTTTAATTTATAAGTGATAATATCTTTTGATTCTTGACTCAGAGAAACTTTAGAATTATAAATTGCTAAATGAGTTCTAACTTTATTGAAAAATTCTATGGGAGAGTCTTTATTCTGTTTTAATTTAGTTAAATCAATTAAGAGATTCAATTCTGACCTTTGGTCGCCAAATTTTCAATTAAGACATTTTTTAAGTCTTTCCAAGTATCATACTCGTAACCTGTGATTACTTCTAACGCTTGACCTTTTAATTTATTCCTTATCGAATTCAAAATTACTTGGTTGATATAATCGTTTAAATTTTCTGTACAAAATTTAGTTGCAATGATTTCTGCGGATCTGATAAATTCCGAAAGAGTGGCTTGATTACCATCATATGTGGGAATTTCATTTAATAAAGCTACATTAAAATGTGGGGGAAACAATGATGCGTTTTGATCAACCATATTGGGGTTGCTAATGTTGTTACAATTATTTAAAAATAAAATTCTAGGGATAGAATTCCTTGGTGAGCGTGATCTATCTCGTGACATAAATTTTTTTACAATTGTTTCAAAATATAATTACAGGTGTTTTAACTAATGATTCAAGATAATAGTGATCTAAACATAAAAATTTTATAGACAAAAATTAATTTTGCTTTATTTGTTTCACTTATTTTTAATTTTTATTTATGTTAGTAAACAGTTTAATGACTAGGGGATGTTTAACAGGGGTACCTACGCGCAAGAACGCAAGCACAAATGCAAATTAAGCACACCTAGTATGTGCAGCAATTGGTCTGGCTTACTACGTTCTGCCTGAACTTATAAATAAATATTTAAAACTATGTTAGTATAAGTTTTTAAAACTTTATATTAGTTAACTTTGTTGTTTTAGGCGAACGCTTTAATAATTATCACTTTTGAAAATTATATTACGTTACTTTGTTGCCTTTGAAATTTTTACTTTGTTATTTAGGCGAACGCTTTAATAATTATTACTTTTGAAAATTATATTACGTTACTTTGTTGCCTTTGAAATTAATTATTTTGCTTTTTCTTTAAAACTTAAAAATTATTACTTAGGCGAACGCTTTAATAGTCGTTACTTTGTTGCCTTTAAAATATACCTTTGCTTTTTCTCTAAAGCTTGAAAATTATTATTTTTAAAAATATACCTTTGCTTTTTCTCTAAAGCTTGAAAATTATTATAAAAATATACCTTTGCTTTTTCTCTAAAGCTTGAAAATTATTATAAAAATATGCACTTACATTGTGCGTTAAAATTGACGAACGGCGTGCGATCAAGCTACGTCCTGTTGTCTTCAAAAAGGATGCGTCGATCCTATTGATGTCGGCTGGCCTGCACAGAGGTCCTGAAGTCCGACTTGGATAGTCCAGCTTTGCGCTAGAGCGTTATCCAAAAGTTGTCCTGGGGTCGTCGTTGTTGACGTTGCCAATACCAGAGACTGATCCCAATGATCAAGAGTGGTCCCAATGACCAGATGGTTCCAATAACCACGGAGGAGCAGGAGCTGGGTCGACGGGCGCTTCTCACGATCGGGCGATGTTTGTCCCTGTTGGAGATGTCCGAAGATCCGCTGGGTGGTAGGTTTCGATTTGTGGCAAAGAGCTGAACCTCAAGGAAAGTTGCTGGTCGACTCGATGTTTGTAGTTTTCCAGGTTTTCCTCCACAAATCCGAACGACTGCGCCAGTTTTATTAAAAGGCCGCCGAAACGTCTTTTTAAAAAACGTTTATTTTTATTTTACAATGAAATATAACATTGGAAGCACACAGCTAGCCGCCGGACAATTTCTTACATCTAGCTATGATACGAACACAATGGAACTTATCGACTGACTGGAGCTTAACTTAGAAGTGCAAGCTACTAGTATATATACTATGCCTAATCAGCTAAGATAAGCGTTATCTCTAAAAGGGAGCGTGAGACAGGAAGCCACGTGCGTTCAAGGTTGCAGACTTGCAATTCATATAAAGAAGCTATTTATCGTTCAAGGTTGCAAGCTTGCAGTTTTACACAGGAGACCATTGTCTATTCATAATATAACAAGCATTCCAGGTGACAACGAGCAATCCTAAAAATATTAGCTTTCCCTTAACCGCATTGATGATTATAACACAGTTTTATGTCTCTACTACTATTTAAGCTAGCGCATCCAGGGCAATATAAATTAATAGTACACTAGAGTATAGGGCTAAGTAGAAGTACTGTTACAATATTTATATTGTCTTCGTTTTAATTCAGCAACTTAAAGCTCCTGTTATTGGAATGGTGTCTTGTCGGAAAAAAATATATATCATGTATTAGAACTTTTCCAATGCCACATATACAATGCCCGAAGCCTTGACATTTATAGGATGATCAATTCAAATGCTAGATTTCCTTTTGATTTTACGTTATTTTTACATAGCTTAGACTGGAATTAGACTTCGGTTCAGTTAAGCCCACGACAATAATACTTTTTTACTTCAAAAATACGAAAGCGGGTATTTATGACAGTTTGTTATGAATAAATTGCATTTTTTCTAGCGATGGCACTGATACTTCAAGCTTATTGTTTGAGCAGATACTTCGCTTAAATGATCGGTCATATGGTGCTATTTACGCAAATTCTTATGCTTACTGAGAGTGATATCACAATTTTGTTAGCTAAACTTGCTTCCAGGATTTCCATATTATTTTAAGAAGTGAGTATTATATCAACTTTATCTTTAGCAATATCACTGTAAATGTATTCCAAATAAACCTCGGTTTGCTTGAATTTGCGTGGACTGTAACTTGGTGTTTTATTTTTGTGCCCCCAATGATTGATGGAGGGCAGCATGGTTTTGCGTTTCTAATTTTATTAGAAAGACACTAAATAAACTTGACGTTGGATTTTGAAATTTTATTAAATGTAACACTTAGCAGTACATAGTTCAATGGATGACTGTACAATTACACCACTCGACTTACAATGCAATATGCCGGGTAGGTGCATATCCTCCCTTCCAAACGACAACCGGATGTGCGTCCCCGCAAATGGCGCATGACAGTCTTTTGATTTGAAATTAAGCGGTACTCAACATACCGGCCGCCTTGAAACCAGACAGGTTTCAAAATATGTACACGTTTAACTGACATACCTTACATTTAAATCTAAAAACTAGAAAAAGAAATACATACATATAAAGCAACATTTTAAAGCTACTTATATACTAAACAGACATACATAATATAGCCATGTTTTGAGTTCAATAAGGCGCACAACGCACATTAGAGTTCACATTTCCGGTAAAACACATAGTTTTTGCACTGCACGTTTCACTTTGTGTCAATTTGCAACCTGAAGTGTGACAGTTCGAAGAACCCCATCTGAACCGGGATGCAACTCGAGTACCCTGCCCAGTGCCCATTGCAGAGGGGGCAAAGCGTCTTCCTTGATAAGGCCAACAGAATCCACCTTCAGTAGTTGTGGCAGATTCCGGAACCATTTGGTTCGTTTTTGAAGCTCTGGTATCACTTCCAGGCTCCAACGCTTCCAGAAGCATTGCACCAATGTTTGGATTCGTTGGTAGGACGACAATCTGTTTTCCTTGAGCAGCAATAAGGTAGGATTGGGAATGGAACAAAGGAATCTACCAATGAAAAAATGTGCAGGGGTAAAGAGTTTTAGATCATTAGGGCCAGTAGAAAGTGTGGACAGAGGACGAGAATTTAAAACACCTTCAATCTGAACCAAGGAAGTATACAACTCTTCAAAAGTAAAATTCGTGTTACCAAAAACACGCTTTAAATGAGTCTTTACAGATTTAATTCCACTTTCCCAAATTCCTCCCTGAAAGGGTGCCTTGGGAATAATGAACTCCCATTTAATACCTTGATTTGCCATAAAGTTAAATATAGCATGCTAATTGTCATCAGATTTGAGCAACTTATGAAGCTCTGCCAATTCTTTAGAAGCGCCGATAAAATTACTGGCATTATCTGACGAAATCGTATTTGGTTTGCCTCTGCGACCTATAAAACGTCTTAATACGGCAATGAATGCTTCGGTCGTTAAACTTGTTACTAATTCTATGTGTACCGCTCTAGTAACGAGGCAGACAAATAAACATATGTACGACTTTAAATACTTGGCACCGCGTGTTTTTCTATCTTTGATCATTACCGGGCCGGCATAATCAACACTTACATTATAAAATACAGGAGTGTTAATTTCCAAACGTTTAGCTGGCAAGTTACCCATTAAGGGATTGGTAGATTTTGGATGGACCCTGAAACATTTTATGCACTTGTGAACTATTTCTTTGGCGCAGTTTCTGCCTGGTATTGGCCAATAATATTCTCTTATACAGGATAAGAGCTGTTGCGCGCCACAATGCATTAACTCAACATGAAATTTCTGAAAGATTAATTTTGTAATCAAGTGATTATTTGGCAATAGGATCGGATGTTTTTTATCGAAGTTATAATGCGAGTTACAAATTCGCCCACCTACTCGTATGATTCCGCCATTGTCCAGAAATGGGTTTAATGACAAAATATTTGAGGTGGTTTTTAGCTCCTCTTTAGCTTCAGCTTGACACCTTTTGATTAACACATGCAATGATATTTTAAGCTCTGCTATTGTTAGTGGGCCGTAGCATCTTCCTGGTTTTGAAACCTGAACGTTTTTTACGAATCGCAGAATCCAAGCAAACACACGCTGTAATGTGTTTAGGGACGAAAATCTCTTAAAAAGGTTAAATGCCTCTGGTGTGAAACAATTGATAACGGAGTTTGGTTTCGTTTCAGAAGTTGGCAAATTGGTAGATTTAAAATTCTGAACTGGCAAATAATCTCGTGATAATTTTAAAAAGTCAGGTCTATGCCACCACAATGAATTGCATTCTAGATCTGCGGCGCTACATCCTCGCGATATCACATCAGCGGGATTTAATTTTGATGGTACATGAAACCAGTCTTTTACGTTAGTATTTTCTTGAATATAAGCTATTCGATTTAAGAAAAATATTTTGTATCTGTTCGGAGATGAATTTATCCAGTTTAAAACTATGCTAGAGTCTGACAAAAAAAAGTGTTATGAAAATATATAATTAATGACTCCTTGGATTTTTGAACTAACTGTGTCAGCAAAACCGGTACGCATAGCTCAAGTCTTGGTATTGTGGCAAGTTTAAGTGGAGCATCAGGTGATTTTGCGCACAAAATTTCACTAGTGATATGGTTGTAGTTATCTTGACATACAATGTACAAAACTGCACCATATGCATAAGAACTGCTATCTGAAAAACCGTGCAAGTGAATATAAATGGAGTCCACTGCTAGTGCGCATCTTGGAATTTTAAAGTTTTCTAATGTGTCTAATTGATTCTGGAAAGAATCGAATTCAGAATTCAAGTTTTCGGGAATGCTTTCGTCCCAAGCCACAATTTTTGAATTATGAGCTTACCCCTAATAATAATAGGGGCAAGAAGACCAAGAGGATCAAATAGCTGTGCTACCGTGGACAGTATGGCCCGCTTTGTATTGCTGGTAGAAAGAGATACAGATTTAGTATCATAATAAATGTAATCAGCCACATCTTTCCTAAAGTTTTGGCATTTTCACGGTCGCCTAATGGAATAGTATGAAAACTGGAGATTGATTCGCAACTTTCATTTAGAATTTCCAAACTATTAGAAAGAAATTTCCTAATGGGAAAACAGGCGCTGCGCAATATGAGAACTATTTCCTTTTGCACCTCCTGTACCTCTTGTACGCTATTGCCTCCACATAGGAGATCATCGATATATAAAGAAGTTTTTAAAATATTTGCAGTTTTTGGATACTGATCAGAATTTTGGTCTGCTAAATATTGTAGGCACTTTGCTGTTAAATAACTAGCACTGGTTGTACCATAAGTAACAGTATTTAACTCATATACATCAATAGGTGAATTAATTTCTTCACGCCACAGTTTGCGCTGAAATTGTCTTTGATCGGAACGTACGAGTATTTGGCGATAACATTTTTTAATATCACCCGTGAAAGCATACCGATGTTGTCTAAACCGAAACAGCATCGACAACAGATCGTCTTGAATTACGGGACCTACAATTTGCGTGTTGTTTAAGCATATTCGCGAGGTCGTCTGAGCGCTTCCATCAAAAACTACTCTTAACTAATGTAAATGAATTTCAAATAAACCTCGGTTTACTTGAGTTGGCGTGAACTGTAACTTAGTTTTTATTTTTGTGCCCTCAATGATTGATGGAGGGCAGCATGATTTTGCGTTTCTAATTGTATTAGAAAGGCACTAAATAAACTTGACGTTGGATTTTAAAATTTTATTAAATGTAACACTTAGCACTACATAGTTCAAAGGATGACTGTACAATTACACCGCTCGACTTACAATGCAATATGCCCGTTAGGTGCATATCCTCCCTTCCAAAAGACGGTACTCAACAATCATGCTGTGGAGTTTTTAGCGCTAAAATTTCTGAAGCCATATTTTGAAGTTTAAAATGGAAGAAACCTGCGGCTTTTAACGGAAAAAATCGCAATTGGTACGTTTCCATCTACTTTTTCATTTCCTTAAGTACTCTAAATAATTTTGTAACATAGAAGATGTTCCTACAAGTTCTGCAGATCGTAGCAACGCTGGAGCGGTGATTCATTGTGATTTAATAATTACAAATTTAAATGATTAGGGTGCATGATTACACGCTGGCCGTGGTGCTGGTGGTTCTTGTTCCTTTACAGAGCGATGATTCCAGGCTCGGGGTTGACAACGACTCGAAGAAGAGCTCGACTAAGATGCGGGGCCTAGAAAGAGAAAAACTACAACCCGAGAACCTGCTTCAGCCTGAGCGTGGTGATTGCGAGAGCGAACAACGGTTCTACCTCCTGGATGGTGCATAATGGCAGGAGTTGAGAGGTTTAATCTGAACGAGCTGTGGAGCTGGTGAACCACGGGGCGGTCCCTGGAAGAGAAGAGTAGCGATCCGGGATGTTCGTCCGCCGAGGATGCTTTCCTACTTTGCGCAAACTAGGGGTTCGCCTGCAGAGATTGGAGACCAGAACTGAGGGTCGAACTGGAAGAATTCGGCCTGGCTCTTAGGCCAACGAGTGGGTTCGACCTACACAATTTGTTTGCCTTATGCTGCTGATATTCGGAGTATTTAAACACCTTTCTGCCGTAATTTTCAACGGCCGAAGTCGACGTAGGGATCAATTTGCTGCCAGTAGGAATTATTTGATCGGCATCATGTTATAACTGACTTTTGATCCCAAACTCTGCCCTATTGACGTGCAGGTAAAGTTGCTAAATTTGTGTTACCTTTGGAATTTAGCCGTTGATCAGTTCTAGACAGCGTTGCTTAATTTACCGGTTTTTTTACTTCGGTAGTTAACGGCTCGTTTCCAACCATAGCATGTAAACAGAGCTGCCTTTCTTCTCGAGGAGCGGAGAGTTTAAAATAATTCGTTGCTCGGCTTAAAATGTAGACATCGCGACGCTTGCGGCAAAGGCTGTCGTGGACTGTTGCGCGGAAAACTGACGTAATTAATAAATCGTATTAATGCGTAAATTCTGTAATATAACATAGCATTGTCCATTGTGTTATAACTGTTATAAGCAGATATAGCCTACCTATCAGTAATATCAGCAGTACATATAGATTAATAATAAATTGGTAAGTTGTAATATTTTGGATTTCCAGTTCAAACTATATATAGGGTGTAAACGGAAATGTCATACATAGGGAAAAGAAAATGTTAAAAATTACGAAGAATTGACTATATTTGTGACCAAGTGACACAGCAAAGTTGTTTGTTTTACCATGCCAACGGTTAATTAAGCTTTGTTACACAAAATAAATTTGAAAAAACACCACTTTTATAGTTATTCATTTTATGAAACATTTGCAGAGAACTAATGATATTTTAAAGATAAATTCGGCTAAAAGTAAAAACCACAATATTTGTACTGTCATGTTACCAACACACTCATAATAATGTTTTATTCGGGTTAAAACTAGTGTTGATCCTTTGTAATTTTTAACATTGCCTTTTCGCTATGTACATTTCCGTTTAAACCCTGTATACATATATATATTCTCTGGGACCTATATTCATTTCACTCTTTTAAAGCTACGAGATTATAAATTTAATTTCTTGTGACAAGAACACTGATTTGTGTGTCTTTGTAACAACTCCTTCTTGTATTACATAGTGTTAATGAAGGAAAGACTTATTCTTTTTAACATGGAATTTCGGCTTAGACCGCGTAGTATTTGTATATGAACACCCAGCATTTTCTGGCTTAATGTGCCTTGTGAAGTCGAGCAAAAACCCGCGCGATGGTCATGCTCTTTGGTGGTTCGTGTTGTTTGAGTACCTTGAGAACGAGAATACTTAGGCAGATTTGGTCGTTTTGCCGTGTGTGCATCCATATTCACTAACGTTTCGCAAGACCTTGCAGCTTGCATCATCAGAGTGAAAGACTTGCAAAATAAGCGATTATATTTACCATGAACAGTCACATTTTATTACTGTTCTAAATATTCACATCTGTATATTGCTGATAATAAATAAAAGAATATTCCTGCATAATGCATAGGCGCGTACTTACAAAAATCAGAAACTTAAAGAAGGCTTCATTGTATTCGTGTACTATTACAGTTACTTATTGTTCCTTTAGCAACTGGCTTCAGGTGTAACAATTTGCAAACAATAGACATTGTCCCGTAATTGACAAAGTTCGTCTATTATCTTCAGTTTTTATATAATAATATTTACGCATTAAAAGATTAGATCCTTTAGACATATTTAATATAAACCTATTATGTCGTATTAAGAAATTAACTCCAGTGTGAGAAGACAGTCTTCAGAATAATTGAGGCAGATTCTGGACAAATTCTAATATAACCAAAGAGGAATCATACATATACATACGTAGAAGCCATAAATAAATTTCTGCAAAAAGTCTCTCATCCACAAAAATTTAATCCAGTCTAGTCCATTTTCTAAACTCGAAAAATTCGCCAAAGTTTTAACTTCGTTGACTCAAAACCGATTTTTTTTATGATTTTGGAAAAAGTTTATATATTTTTTCAATTGTTATTAGCAAATAAGTGTTTTTTGATATACTCTTTTATTTATTTAAATAATTGCCTGAAATTTTATAACATACGGTTTTTGGGGTCGCAGATTACGAATCTGGCCTCAAAATCGGTGTAAAAACAAAATGCCGTCAAAGATCATTTTTTTTATTTTATGTTTTTAAATTTTTATTAGATGCCTGAGGGTTTTTGGGGTCGGTAATTACGAATTCGACATTAAAACTCCACTATAATAAAAAATGGCGGATCCAAAATGGCGGAAAGAGGTAAACTCTTTTAATTCGAATTTTATTTCTTATACACCTTGGGGTTTTTTGGTTCGCTGAATTTTAAGTTAAAATTTATAAAAAATGGTAAAAGGTGTATTTAAAAGCAACAAAAAAATTATTTAGCTTTAATTTATTCTTCCATTGACTTTGCCGGTCGTGAATTAAGGCAACTATTTCCGCCACATTCACCGCAATCCGCCGAGCAATAAAGACCACTTTCCTACACCCGCAAGCTGTCCGGCAACCAGTTTTGCAGTTGAAAAAAAGATTTTTTGTGGAGCTGGTTCTTGTGTCATTAGGATTGGAAAACACTTTCCTGTCTCATATTTCCAACCCCAATCTTCCGTTGAAAAATCTTGGCTTCCCAGCCACAACTGTGTTTGCAAATACACGCGCTTTAAATGTTGTTCTGCTGTAGTTTAAGTTCTGTAACAGTTTAAGCTGTTACTTTTCTTTGTACCATATATTGCAAGCATTTATACCAGCAATTTTTTATGTAAAATTTTGCAGCCTATTGTAAATTACAAATTACTGCTATTTTCAAATATTTTGGCATATTTTGGGATACGCAAATGGCAGGCTCTTAGAGGAAGATATTTTTTTATTTTCTCTATTTTTGGCAGGTTTTAAAAAATATATATCTTTAACAGGAGAAGCTAAAGCTGTAAATATAACTAGTACGTCTATATCCTCTGATACTACGACTATGTTTTCATTTGATGCACTGTAAGCTATTGTAACTATTAACCGATTAGTATCACTTTCAGCTTGAGAGCAGGGATATTTTTTGTAGCTCAAGTTTCTTTATAAAAATCAATAAAACGACTTTTATGAAAGACATGTGCTAAACATTTTTCTTGATGCAACTTTAAAAACCTGTCTCTTTCAAATCTAATATTTGGTGCAGCTTTCGTTTTTAGATATCGGTCTCTTTCAGAAGATTTTATTCCTTGTTTCTGATAATCGACAAAAACAATTGTTTTTTTTCCATAATTACGTACAATAAAATTAATGTAGCTATCTAAAATTGCACCATACTGTTGATCAAATTGCCATTTGTTTGTATATAATAATATTTATTCGTCGGCCACAAACAGCAAATCGTTTAATTCAGTGATATCTTTTGGTAATTGTAACGAGATCGTAGAAAACACATTTTTAGGCGTTCGAATTTATATGTATTTATATGTTATATTTAAATGGATTTAATCTATTTAAACTTGAGTTAATTTAACAATTTTAGAATTTTATTTGTATATAAGGTTTTTATTAGATAATAATAATAACAATCGTGCAGAATAAAAATTTACCTTTTAATGCTAAATCTATAATCAGTGTGTCCAAATCCCCTAGATATGAGGCAACGTGCGAAATTCAAAAATGTAGCTATTTTGCCACTTTAAAGACGTTATTTTCCATTTTTGATAAATAACATAAAATTTGGGATCACGGACCCAAGAAAACCCCATATACGAAATAAAATCCGAATAAAAAAATACGCTTTTCCGCTACTTTGGATCCGCCATTTTTTATTTTAATGTCAAATTCGAAATCAGCGACCCCAAAAACCCCCAGACATCTAATAAAAATTAAAAAAATGAAAAGAAAAAATTAGACCTTCGACGCCATTTTGTAGACAATATTTTGTAGACGCCATTTTTGTTTTTAGACCAATTTTGAGGCCAGATTCGTAACTTACGAACCCAAAACCTTGTTACCAAATGTCCGGCAATTGTTTAAATAAATAAATGAGTTATAATTTTGTTTAATTAAAAAGCACACCTTCTCACGTATGGGGAACTTTTCTATAAACTTTTTCCGAAATAATAACAAAAAATGTTCAAAATCGGCTGTGAGTCAATGAAGCTAGAACTTTTTCTCTTTAGTAAAGGGACTAGTAATAACAAAATGTGTGTGCCAATATGTCTGTACTGATAACAGTGATAACTATGGTAGTTGTAGGACAACCATTTAGGCAAAATGTTATCATAGCTTCTAATCTATTTTAAAATTAGATTAGACGTTTTACATATTTTAATTTTTCTAAACTAATTACTTAATTTTGTAAATACAAGCTGCCCCTTCATCGTGTAACAACTAGGGGGGCAACACATTTAAACAAGATTATGATTTTCACAAATAACTACTAATTCTGTTTGTTTGTTTGTCTGTTATGAACAAGGTATACGCATGCAGAATAAAACACTCATTTTTCAAATTTAAAAAATAGTTTTAAAAATTAAGTTATCTGTGAAAATCATAAGCTTGTTAAATGTATTGCCTAGCTAGTTGTTATACGATAACATGATCTAACGGAATGTAGATATCAGGTACCAATGTCCCTGTTATAAAATATTGTAATTAGGTGATTCTACCTACAGCGTTCTGAGTTGGAGCATTGTTTATCTGTGCAGTTATGACTGCAAGTAATGAAGTTGAAGTATGGTTTTTTAAGAGGAAAGTGAGAAATGAGTGCTACAAAAGTTCACAACAAAGCAGTATAACTGCTGAAATGTATACCACCACCTTGGAGAACTTCCATGGAGCTACAATAGAAACGCTATAGGATGTTGTCGTAAGTTGCTCTTATTCTTCATGAAAACGAAGCAGTTCACAAATCATTTCAAATAGAACCGGTCGAAACGTTTGAAACAACACGCCTTTATTCTGAGAGAATAATTTCATTATTCTTTGTTACTAACTAAAAACGTATTCAACTTACGTCGTATATGTTCTAAAAAGAAAGTAACTGTAATTTCTGAAGGTCCCACTACAGTTTCAAATTAAGCTCGTAAAGCAGGTAGAAGATGTATTACAAAGAATGTTCAGAACTGACCTGTGGCACTAAATGAAAAGCTATTTTCAAGCCTTCACGTGACATCAAGGTAGCTATGTTACCAGTATTCACGCGGGATTATGTTTTGTTTCAATAAACAATGGGCGATATACTTACCATGGCGTCAAGTTATGGGTCGAGTTCTGTCTCCCAGCGCATTATTATAAACTGTATGTATTATGATGGTGAAACAATAGCCAATATCTATTGCCGTCTTTAAAACCAATTTAAAGAAGAAGGTCCTTCACGCAACTCAAGTGTTTGAATTGTGTAAAATGATTAAATGTGGTTGTGAGTATCACAAAATTGCACATGCTGCACTTCCTGTAACTGTAGTGATTCCGGCAAACATCAAACGTGTTGATGAGCTTATTCCAAATGATCGACGGATTAAGGTCCGTGATTTATTTGGAATATTAAAAATTAGTGTTGGTAATGTAGAAGTCATCATCCCTAAGCTCAAGTTTAGTAAAGTTAGCGTGTGAGGAGTTCCCAAAGAGCTTTCGCAAGAGCAGAGGGAGAAACGTCTTAAGCGGGGGTGCATGGCACCCGGACGGCAGAGTTTCGGAAGCGGCAACTAGGCTTTGTGTACTCTGTTTCTGCTGAAATTTCAAGAAAGATACAAAAAAGGTGTATAATACTTAATAAAAGACGACTACTGGTTACTGTAATGTATAGCAGCAATTGTGAGATAAAATGTTTATTTATATTGAACAAAACACAATTCGATACTGCATTCGGGCAGGGTCTTAGATGCGTCAAAACAAAAACTGTACTTGACTGGAAATATGCAGTTCTTACAGACTAATAAATTGTATTTGCAATTGCAAATCCAAATGGGATTTTTCCCTGACATAAATAAGCGCTTCGCGTACTCGTATAATGTATACTATTATTAAAAATTAATGTTGCAAGTAAAACTATGCATCAATCTATTATGATACTTCCAGAGGCTGTTAAAATGTTAGAAGAAGTAAACAAATACTTAAGTGAACTCCGAACAGATTCAGCTTACACACAAATGCTAAATGAATCAAAAGTCATTGCTGAAGAATTGGATTATGAGACTAGTTTCCCAGCAATCGGTACTGTGCGACCGAGGAAAAGAAGACTTATGGTTGATTACGAAGGTAGAGGCGACGCTATACAAAATCCAGAATTACACTTTAAAGTCAATTTCTACTTTTTTCTATTGGTTGGAATTGCTAAGCGATCACAACATTTGTTCACTTTTTTGCACAACCTTGACACTCGAATAAACTTCGATTCCGATGATAAACTAAAATACTGCTTGGATTTGCAAAACAAATTGACGGATTATTCTTCTTAACATAGAATTTCGGGTTAGACCGCGTAGTATTTGTCGATGAACACCCAGCATTCTAGGGCTTAATGTGTCTTGCACCTTGTGAACTCGAGCAAGATACCGCGCGATGGTCATGCTCTTTGGTGGCTCGTATTGTTTGAGTACCTTGAGAACGAGGATACTTAGGCAGATTTGGCCTTGTTGCTGTTTGTGCATCATATTCACTAACGTTTCGTAAGACCTTGCAGCTTGCATCATCAAAGTGAAAGTCGCACTAAGAACTGAAGGTCAGCGTGGACCTAGTTATAGTCCATCATCGAGTGACCGATACGTTGATTGGTTCGCTCGAGTGCAACGTAATCCATTAGAGCGTGTGCGTATGACACACAGCGGTTGTAATGCTTTAGATCGTATATCACAGGAATCTACGTTTTACTAACCTTAAAATCATCCTACCGGTTTATATTATTTGGATGTTTTTCTATTTCTATGGCTTCACGTATCACTCGCGGGAGGGTAGTGAGGTACTCTGGCAAGTACGCTGGTGTGCTCAAATTCTAAGGTGTGTCCATTTGTAAGCGTATGATCAGCTATGGCTGACTTTGTGATGCGTTTGTGTTTGCATTCGCCTTTATGTTTTTGAAGTCTTAGATCAACGAACGACCAGTCTGTCCAATGTAACTCGAGCCACAAGAACAAGGAATGCGATATACGCCAGCAGTTTTTAAACTTGGAATTTTGACTTTTACCGATTTGAAGCCGTTACCCAAAGTTTCCTTGCTCGCGAACACAGTTTTGATGTTGCATCGTTTCAGGACATGTCCTATCTTATCGAGCCTTTAACGTGAGGTAGAAGTGCTAAGCCTTCCAGACATGGGGATTCTTCTTTAGCCTTTTGTGTCATGGTGTTGTCTAGCGCTTTTCGTATGGCGCTAGTTGTGTATCCGTGGTTTTGTAAAGAGTCAAACAGATGTAGTTTTTCGCTCTCTAGATTTTCTGTATCTGATATACAAATGGCTCTTGTCGCCCAAGTCTGGAGAACTGTTGCTTTTTGCATTGGATGATGGTGTAAGTTAGCATTTAGATATCTGTCCGTGTGTGTTTTCTTTCTATAGACTGCATGTCCTAAACTACCATCTGATTTAAGTTTCACCAGGACGTCTAGAAACGGAATACTGCCATTTTCCTCTACTTCCATTGTGAATTGTATGTTAGGATGTACAGAATTCAGGTTTTTATAAACAGTTTCAATGTGTGGCGTCCGTCTGACCAGATGACCAAGCTATGATCTACATATCTAAACCAGCAGGTTTTAGCTGTGCTTGTTCGAGAGCCTTGCTTTCAATTGCCTCCATGTAAATATTAGCGAGAACAGGTGATAGCGGTGAACCGATAGCCGCTCCTTCGACTTGTTCGTATATTTTATTGTTCCAACTGTTTTTCAAGCAAATTTTGACTAGTTCAACTTGGTCTGTATCAAGAAATCTTTGAGCATTACTAACACCTCATCAACCAGCACTTTCGTGAAGAGTCATACTATGTCGAAACTGAGTAAGAAATCATCTTTGTTTAACTTTATGTTCTTTAGTTTCTTGACAAAATCTGCTGAATAATTGAAAAAAGAGTCTGTTTTACCAGTCAGAGGCTGTAGTATAGTGGTTAAATTTTTGACAAAGCATGTGTAGGAGAATTGATCGCGCTGACAATTGGTCTCAATGGCACGCCCTCATTATGTATCTTAGGTAAACCATACATGCGAGGAGTTATTGCATTTCTAGGAATCAAGCGACGCTTTAAATTGGGATCCATACTATCGGAGTGTTTTATGGCGGAGGTTATCTTTGTTTTGAGAGAGGTAGTGGGATTGCGATTTATACTTTTGTAAGTTTGATCAGATAGTGAGACCTCCGTCTTCGCATTATAATCTTCAGTGGTCATTACCACAGTAGCATTTCCTTTGTCGGCTTTGAGAACGACAATACCTTTGTGCTTCTGTAATGCTCTAGCGGCCTATCTCTTTGTTCTACTAATGTTGGAGCGGGGCGGTTTCGCTCTTCTTTAAATGCAAGACAAGGCTCCTGTAACCTTGGCCAATTTTGTGTCCGAAGTATACAACCTCGGCTTTTCCTCATTCACATTTGCTCGCCTTGATTGTTAATCCTGCTTTATGCATGACATTAAATACTTGGCTCATGTGTTCTAGATGCTCCTCCCATCTATTTGAATGTACCGCCACGTCTTCCAAAAATGGTTCAGCAAACTCACTCATTCCTTCGAGGATGGTATCCATCAACCTCTGAAATGAAAATGGTGCCGATTGCAAGCCGAACGCTAAGTTCACTAGCTCAAACAGTTCACGATGCCTCTACAATTATCATAGGTGACGAATATGCACTGTTACTTGGCCGTATTACTCCTAATTCCAACATTTTGTCGATTTCTTGGTCGATAATTTCCCGCAGCCCGCTTCGAATGAGAATACTCACGTGTCCTTATAATCTTCTACTCTTTCGGGGAAATGTTATGTTCGATCAGATGAGTTCGCCCTGGCCGATCAGAAAATAATCCTGGAAATTCGTTGATTAACTCCGCCAACTCTTTCCTCTGGACTCCGGCCAGTTGTCCTACTCCTTTCGCTTGATCAATCGCTTCAGAAGCACTTAGCATTGCTCAGTGGTCAATTTCCAAGTCAGGAATTTCGATATCAATTCTGTCTTCCCCTGGTTGGATTAGATTGACTATTTCTGCTTGCGCATAATATGGTTTCGCTCCATTAATTTCTTTCTTAGAGTTCGTCATCTCGAAATACTCTTTCAGTTTAGAATCCTCCAATTGTAGTTTGCTTAATTTTTTTGGTGTTAATTTTGTGATGTCGGAAAAATCCACCTCCGATTTTGCAACGAAATCAGATCGTTGTTTTCCTGCCTCGGGTTTTCATGTTTCACCTCCTCTAAGGCAGTTTCTTATGGATTGTTACCTTCTTCACCCTTCTACATTTCTACAGTAGCTTCCTTGTTGGCTTCCTAGAGTTTTTCTTGTTCCAGAATTTCTTTAGCCTTCGCTCTGCTTAGCCCAAAAACTTGCTGGATTTCCCCATTCTTCTTATTTTTCATTAATTCCCATGCTCTGTTTGACAATAAGTAGGAATATCCGACAGGCAGATAATTTGTAAGCGCTGCTTCTGTACTCACCTGAATTTTAGGCAAACTCAGTCCAACTTTTGCAACTGGTAGCGCTATACTTTCCTGGTTTAAAATCCCCTGGACGTTTACATACTTTCCTGTGTAATCTTGCGGTTTTATTATTCTGGAATACACAATATCGTAGCTTACAGCACTGTCCCTAGGCATCATAGATTTTATGCCATTCACCTCAGCGTTCATTGTACATGAGTCAAAGAGCCGTTTTAAGTCGCTATCTGATTCCATTGTCACCAATACAACTTTCGCTTACGGGCACTCCGTGAAGTTCTTGAAATGACCTAATGCTCCACAACCGTAGCATTTTACTGGCCGGCGCTTGTCAAAACTACTTTTGTCCAGGGCTACAGGGTTACTGCCCTCGTCTGCCGTTTGTTTTAGTCCTAAATCCACCTTCTGGGTTGCTGTCCCGGATTTGTTGTCCAATCATTCCTTCTGTATTTCAAATATTTATAATGTTTTTGTTAGGTAGGTGTGCGCGTATTCTCCCGAATCCTTCCACAATTTTTGCTTTGTTTCTGTCTTCAACCCAAAATTTCATTTCTCCAGGCAACACACTATACAATTTTTCCACACACATGTGTTGCACCAATTTTCCGAAATAGTCGTCTATTTATTCGCTCCTGATCCACTCCTGGAAGTTTTTTTTCAAATTCTGCATAGCTCTGATCCGCTTTTCGTTTTCCATAACGAGATTTGGTCCTAAAAACGTCTGCTGTCAGCAGGTATTTCTTAAGCAAACTAGCTCGCACTTTGTTGTAATTCTTGCTGTCTTCCTCCGATAAGCGGGGAACAACTTCATTAGCCGCTGGTAATAAGACGCTTGTCAACCGTATTGGCCACGTTTCTTTTTCGAATTGTAGCTGAACACAAACCCTTTCGAAATTTGTGATAAACAACCCCATGTCGCCATCCTCCTTAAACGGCTGTAATTGCTTCGTCATGTTTAACGATGTGTTCTTAATTACGCTGCCATGATTTGATCCATTCCATTCTGACTTGGTACTTGAGCCTGCGCATTTTTTACCTGTGCATCTAATCTAGCTATTTCCAATTTCTGCTCTATCGTAACTAACGCTCATTTTTCTTCCCGCTGTCTTGCATCGAGCGTTTCTTTTTCTTCCCGTTCTCTTGCTTCGAGCTTTTCTTTTTCTTCCCGTTCATTTGCTTCCTGCTTTTCTAACCTGCTTTTCTGAGGATTTCCCTTCCAGATATCTATTTCAATCCTAATTTCTACTGCTGTATAACTAGCATTAACAATTCCTGAATTATCTCTGCCTCTCTATTTTTCTCAGATAGCTCAAACAAATTAGCAACATATTTTAATTCCCCAACGATAAAAATATGAAATTCAGAACCAATGGTTCTATCCTTGTATAAAAATTTATAAACGCGAATAAATTTCGTCATATAAGCCTAGATTTCGCTAAATGCGTAAACTCTTTGTCCCGATTGTAACAATAACTATTTTACAACTTATTACTCTTATTTCACGTTCACTGAAAATTCTTCCAGCAATACTTGCACCCAATAATATCAAAATTCTACTAAGCAACATCTTACTATATACAATAATAAGACCAATAAATTCTCGAAAATACAAACAAGTATTACTTACATGTACTGCAATTCCTGTTTTCACCGTGCTGTCGTCCTCGTGTTGTGTTAAGCCGCCACTGTTCCCAGACACCACCAATGTTGCCGACGTTGCCTTAGCCTTGCGCGGCTTTCGGTTGTTCCAGCGTTTTCCTCACCGCCAGCTGTTCCTTGACGCCGCTTCCAGTTGTCACCGTCCCTTCGTTTGTCCTCGCCGCAATATTTCCTTGCGCCGTCACCAGTTATAGATCCTTTGGTCTTCCAGTGTTTTCTTCTCGAAATCTGTTCGTTGCTTCAGGACCAACGTCGAAACAAAAGAAGTTCTTTGTCGTGGGATTTATTAATTTGTCACAAATCCCACCGCTTGACACCACTGTCACGATACGCCTAATTTAGGGGTTTTCAGCTTGACACAGATCTCAAGTTACACTGATTAAAGGCTCGACTTGAGGAATTAAAGACTTCCGTAGCTTAAAATATGTTTATTTACCATTTAGTCGCCTAGGGAGTGGTCTGCTCACTACCGATATTAGTTAAGATCTGCCTTCACCGAAATTCCCGCTTTTACAGGAAAGCTTGCAGAAGGGTATTTAGGTTATGGAAACCTGAGGACAAAAGCGGTCCCACGCATAATGGTACGTACGTACTGTATAGTTCCGGCCCTATTTGGCCTGCGACTTCCTTTCACCCGTCCGGCACGTACTTCCAAGGACAGATAACTTGCTAAACTCGCCTTACTAATTACATTTTATTTTAGACACTAAGCTATGATTAAATAATATTAATTACTAACGTCCATTCTTAATATCGTCTAGTGTTGATTATGTTGCAGTTAATACTCCTAACAGTGGACTCCTGTGATACACGATCTAAAGCAGTGGTTCCCAAACTTATTTGGCCTACCGCCCCCTTTTCAGAAAAAAAATTACTCAGCGCCCCCTGGAAATCTACATTCTTTAAGCGAACAAACAGAAAGATTTTGTAGTGGTAGCTTCTTGAGACTGATAATTATCTATACGAGTATTTCTAGGTAGGAAATTATTTTGAAAGAATTAAGTAATTAGCAATTAAAAAGTACAAGGAAGGATTTATACATTAAAAGTACAACATAAATATTTGAGAATTGTTTAATGAATGATACATTAGATACAGTTACTGTTAAATTGCGAATAGTTTATTAAAAAGGTTCCAGCATATAAGTTGATTTAGTTGGGATAGTTGTTTGGTAACATCAGAGCTTAGATTTTAATTTGTAGGTATTAACTGACAATCGGACTAACTAAAGTGAAAGCCAAACTCAAATGATTATCTGAAAAAAGTCAATTATGAAATGTTATAATAAAATATACCATATAGAAATTTTGTATAGATTATTATAGCTAGACAAAATTGTATTTTTAAAATAAACAAATCTTTTCTGAATTTGTAACCTGTATTTTGAGTAAAAGCAAATTTGAATAATAAAAGCCCTTTATTATAATAGTATTTTCTTTCTGGATGGTGTATTAAAGGCTGTGATAAAGTCAAATTAAAGAAACGGAGAATAAACACACTGAATAAATAAAGTAATAAATAGTATGAAGAAAAATAAGAACATTTAATAATGGTAAATAGACTTCATGGAATAAATAAATCTGTAACTTGCATTTTGTGTGTTTATTTGGAAAATAATGTTACACTATGTTACACTACAGATGAAATATGTACGAATGGTTTTTCTAAATCTTCTTATCTTCTCTTCCTTCTTTAAGCTTTCACCGCCCCCCAAATGCACCCGAGGCTACTATCGCCCCCCCTGGATCGTTCCAGCGCCCCCCAGGGGGCGATATCGCCCACTTTGGGAATCACTGATCTAAAGCATTACAATCACTGTGCGTCATACGGCCACGCCCCACGGATTACGTTGCACTCGAACTACCAATCAGCGTTGCGTCACTCCGCGGGCCTGGCACAGAGGACTATAAATAGCTTCACACAGTATAAATTGACAGATTTTGAAACTAATTATTCGAACATAAATGCAGTTGATTTACTGAATGAAATAGAGATTTTACTGACGTATGTAAAATCTAGTGCATCTTCAGTAATGTTTTGAAATATTTGTTTAAAATACTTTAATTAGCACGTTCCAAAATTTATCGATTGCTTTACGCATTTATTTAACATTACCTGTCACTGTTGCTGAGGCTGAAAGATTATTTTCAAAGTTAAAAATGATTAAAAAACTATTTAAGATCAAGTATTACACAAGAGAGGCTATTAAATATAGCTATACTAAGGATTGAAAACGACATTAACGTTAGATATACATAACATTGTGAAAAAAATTCCGATAACAAAAATCAAGGAAAGCTGAGTTTGATTGTTGAAAAATATGTATCACTTTTAATATTGTAATCGATATTTTAATGTTATGGGATTGTGAGATTGGTAATAAATAAAAGTATTTGGTTTATATTAGGAATGGTTCTCCATTTAGCTTCACTCAACTCACATCACATACCTTTCCTACCACCTACCGGCACTTGATACTTTGTTTGCACCCGTCTCCAGCGTTTCCAAATAGTCCCCCTTATAGTCCGGACTTGTCTCTTTCTGACTTTCACGTGTTTGTTCTACTTAAGGTGCACTTGGGAGGCAAGAAATTTAACTCTAATGAAGAGGTGATGGAAACGGTGGGATTTTTTTCTACAGGAATCCGCAAATTATCGAAGGCGTCGAATTCGTGGGTTTTATACGAAGATCATTATATTGAAAAATAATATGTTTTTGTAATGTTATGTTAGTGTTATTCTTTCTAAAATAAAAAGTCCACGTCAATTACGAACATCCCTCGTATAATTAGTTATGATGACTATTAAATGATAGAGAAGTAACGTCAAAAATTGTTAAATTGACCAGCTTCGAGGAAACAATTTATCCTCATAACTTATTTATGCAGTCATACTTAGGTACATTCTACCGGCCGCCGCATTTATTTCATGTTTTCAGCACATTGGTTCGCAATTAAAACGAATCGCATGCAATTTTCATTCGAGTGCATCACAGCCTTATGTATTAAACTTAAAATGTTAATGGGAATATAATTTACAACCCAAACACAACACAATTTCTGCTCGATTCAAATGGAATTCACGTCATGGCGCGATTATTAAAAAGGACACTGTTAGAACGAAATGGAACACAAGTTCACCGCAAAAATTGTTCGGAGTCAAAGAAACGGGGAAAATGATTTTGCCCGGAAATTTCTGTATAAAACGAAATTAACTTGTTCCTTGCCGTGCGTTGATACTCGAACGATTTTCTGGGTAAACACGGCGTTCTGTTAGTACGCAGAATACGCGTCGAATCAATCATACAAATCGATGTTTCATGGCAATACTTTATGAGAAACAAATAATACCGACGTTTTCCCGTCCACTGGTTCGGAGAAGAAAAACAAAATTTTATCCGCGCCGCTTCACGTTTAAACTATCTCCCTGGACTCGGAGATAATCGGTTAGTGGAATATTGTTTTAATTAATTCCAGTAATTTTTGCAGCTACACTCCTCATGTTTTTCTATACAAATTATAATTACTTTACGTTTTGATACAAAAGGTAATGCTTTCTGAAACAAAAATATCTACGAATATAACTACAGGGGGATCCATAACTATGGTCATTAAATTAAATGGGTGTGTACTTGACTCCAGTAAAAGTAAACTGCATTAAAAATGAATTTCTTACGAAAAACATCGCATTAGCGTCTACTGCAACTTTTGAGAACCACTGATTAAATCAGATGAGAGTTTGCAGCAAATGTACCAAATGTGAGTGAAATATCCAAACTACTTTAAGCTTCTGCATAGTGTTCAAATTGGGTCATATCGCAACCACCTGTGCGAACTTATGTACATACAAATTCATTCCAGTGACCATCAATCAGTTTAATTTTTTTTTATTGTTATTAATTTTTGACGAATAGTTTATTATGAAAATTTGTTCTGCCCTTGATGTCCTGTCAGTACATTTAAATTTAACGACCACACTTATGAATTAAAATACTGGGTAGTGCCTCATAAAAATTACATTAAATGCGTTTTGATATTTATATAACTTCAAAGCTTCGTAACACATAAAAGGTACAACTATATTCAATACTAAAACCATAACCTTCTAAATATAAATATTCGAGAAACATGTACATGATAAATTATGCGCAGAAGGTTATAAAGTTGGGGTGTACTATTTATTTATTTATTTATTTCGGGGTCGCAACAAGCACAAGGCTCAATTACAGCAACCCACAATTAAAAAATAAAAATTACAGACTCTCAAGACGAAAGCAAACATTATCGATAATAGAAAAAAAACACAATTAAACATAAAAAGCCGTAATGCAAAATGAGAACAAAAACAGTATACACTTAACTAGAATAACAATTGTAAAGTTTAGCTTTGAACGTCTGAAGGGAATCAAAATGAATATCTAACGTGTTACAATTAGATAAATAAAAAATATAAAGCAATGATAATCTTGTTACAGGAGAGTTGTTAGCTGAACTAGTTCTGTTAAAAGGGATACCAAGCAACGCAACACTTCTAGTATTACCAATAGGGATTCTAAAAGTAAAGTTAGATAAAAGATCTGGGCTATCCAACTTTTGGTTAAAAAGCTTGTATAGAAGTATAAGATCCAATATTTCTCTTCGCCTTTTTAGAGAACCGATTGCAATATGGTTGAACGGAAATTTAGTAGAAAAGAATCGTATAAATTTATTTTGAATACCTTCTAACCGATCTATATATGTACTGTATTGGGGGTTCCAAACAGTGCTGCAGTACTCTAAATGACTTCGGATCAAAGAGAAATAAAGGATCTTAAGCGCATCGGGATTTGTGAAATGTTTGCACGTTCTAATTAGAAATCCTAACATTTGATATGATTTCCTGGCAATTTTATCAATATGGATATCAAACAGTACCTTATTATCTATCGTGACACCCAAATCTTTTATATTAGTAACTACTTTGAGAGGATCAACACCCAAAAAATATTGGAAGTCAGTAACCTGTCGATTACGTGAATTTGATTTGGTAGCATTTTTTAATGTTTAAGATTAAACTATTTTCTTTGCAATATGCATTCAATCTGTTTAAGTCGGTTTGAAAATTTATACAATCTTGGATATTAGAGATAACAGTGAAGATTTTAAGATCGTCGGCGTACAATAGAAACTTGGTGAACCGAAAACAGCGGGAGATATCGTTTATAAAAATAATGAAAAACAAAGGGCCTAGGTGCGACCCTTGAGGAACACCTGACGAAACAATTTTTGGTTCAGATTTATAGCCATTAACTACAACAAGCTGAGATCTATTTCTAAGATATGATGATATCCATCGAAGGAGATTACCATGGATGCCGAACGAGTTAAGTTTTGCTAATAAAATTGTATGGCTGATTTTATCAAAAGCTTTGCTGAAATCTGTATAAACAGCGTGAACTTGCTGCCGTCTGTCCATGCTTTTTAATATATATTCTGTATAAGAAAGTAAATTAGTGTTGACCGACCTACCAGTAAAAAATCCGTGCTGTTGCTGAATGATAAAAGGTTTTACCGACGAAAAAATTACGTTATAAATTATTTTTTCCAAAACTTTGTTAAAAATGCAGAGTTTAGAAATAGGTCGATAGTTTTCAACGTTATCTCTATTACCAGATTTGTGTATAGGCACGACATGCGAAGTTTTCCAGATTGCAGGGCAACAGCCTTCACGTAATGATTTATTAAAAAGAATGGATAAAGGAAGAGATAGGCTTGAAGCACATTACTTTATAAAAAGCACGGGGATGCCATCGGGTCCTGCGCCTTTGTTGGCATCGAGAGCTATTAGAATTTTAAAAACAGTTTTATCAGAAATTGTAATATTAGAAATAGATAAATTGGTAACCATTTTATAGATCGTTTCACGATTATCAACATGTTTTTCACTAGAAAATACAGACTGAAAATATGTGGAAAATAAATTACAGATTCCAGGACCATCGGAGGCCGTAGCACCTGCATATTGCAAATTTGAAGGAATTCCAACACAGAGCTTTTTATTAGATACAAATGACCAAAATTTTTTAGGATTTTCCCGAATATTATTTTGCACATCTAACAAGTACTGTTTGTGACTTAAGCTAATTAAATTTCGCACACGCTTTCTAAGCAAGCTAAATATATTATAGTAGTGCAAGGTTTTGTATCTTTTAAATTGCCTGTGTGCTGATTGTTTTTCCCGAAGCAGTCTTATAATTGCAGGCGTGAACCAAACAGGGTACTGTCGACTTCCAATATTTTTAGATGGGATGTGCTGAGTAATAATGCTATTAATAATAAAGTAGAATTTAGTAACACTCTGGTCAGTATTTAGATTACGAAATTCTGTGTACCAGTCTAACGACGACAGTTTTTCATTTATAATTGTGTAATTGGCCCTTTTAAAACTAAACATTTTTCTAGGTGCTTTACCAATTGCAGTAGAGGCACTACAGTTTAAATACATTTCTAATGGCATGTGGTGATTATCTATTTTGACGAGGGGCTCATCACACTTGTCCAACTTTACGTTGTCGTTGTTGGATAGTACAAGATCGAGCAATCTGTTGTTAACTTTTAATACATGATTAAATTGCATAAGATTGCAAAAAGATAAACAATCAACAAGTTCTTTGGCGCTAATATCATATGAGTGTTTAGGAATTAAATAATCCAAATTATTTTGGCGCTCCCAAGCCAGATTTGGGAGATTAAAATCACCACATATAAGAATCATATCACCATCTGGCAAGGAATTTGCTATAATCTGTAAATTATTAACAA
Source organism: Agriotes lineatus (assembly GCA_940337035.1). Taxonomy (NCBI): domain Eukaryota; kingdom Metazoa; phylum Arthropoda; class Insecta; order Coleoptera; family Elateridae; genus Agriotes; species Agriotes lineatus. The sequence goes on from OW679202.1 coordinate 13,268,353, forward strand.
AAGTAATAAAGGCAAGACGATCAGTAGGAGGAAGATAAACACAGCACACATGTAACTTTCGCATTTTTGAAGAGCTGGTTGTAGATATTGATACCCACAAATCCTCGGCATTGGTGCACCACATGGGTTTTTCAATACACGATAGGTGTTTGCGCACTGCAATCAGGACTCCACCTCCATCAAGTTTGTGCGAAGTTGCCACCGAACGATCCCTTCTGTACACTGCGTAATCGCCACACATCACTTCGTGATTGTAAACGGAGTTATTTAAATTAGTTTCTGTGAAACAGATTACATCAAAGCTACACTTTACGGAACTTAGATATGTTTCATTGGTTTTTGTTCGTAGACCACGAACGTTTTGGTAATAAACTGAAATGTCCGTCACCATAATTATAAAACAAAATAATAATTAATGTAACCACAGCACACATAGCCGATTACGAGTGGATGACCTACAGCTTTAGGAGATCGTTGTCCGAGTTAATTACTTTTATTGGGGATGTATCGTCCTTCCGCATAAATATTCGGCAGTTTTTCACCCACACGTACTTGAAATTTTGGTTTTTAGCCACCTCCCTGGTTTTCTTATACAATAATTTGTTGGCAGGGGATAAATGGTCACTGACGTAGATAGTTTGCGGTGAACCTTCCATTTTTAGATCCGCAGTGGATAAGCCTTTACGGTTCTTAAAGCAAGCTAAAAATTCGTCTTTTTTGCTGCGGGAAACTAGCTTTATTACAATATTACGGGGCCGATTTGAAGAATTAGAAATCGCCGGTACACGGTGGCCAATATCGATGTCACTTTTAGTTATAGAGCAACCAGTTAGTTTGCCAATTTCGGATAGTATATCGTACACGTTTTCATTTGGTTTTTCAGGCAAATTTTGTATCTCTAAATTATTCATTCGTGAATATTGCTCTAGAGCTGCTAATCTTTTGTTAAGATCGACAACTTCTTCTTTTAAGACGGCATTTTCTTTTTGGAGAACGTCGATTTTCTTTAGTTGAGACTCAAAATTTTTTAGACTGCGATCAAATTCCGTAACCTTATCACTGCAAAAGGTTACGGATCGAAGAATTTCGTCCTGGGTTTTGCTAACGTGGGACATAATATCACTTTTCATACCTTGCAAGAGCTGTTGTAGATATGCAGCATTAGGTACCTCAAGGCAGGGATCTTTTTGCACCACTTGGCCGTTTTCTTCGTAATCTTCTTCGACGAGCAAAGAATTATTTCCGCGACAAGTGACGCACTTCCAAGATGCTCCCGATGATTCTAAAGTATTCAGTTGGGTAATGGATAAGCCGACGCATTTTAGGTGATAGAGCTGTTGACAATTCCCATAGCACTTGACACCTGGTGATTTTTTTGTCACTGGCATGGTACAAATAGTACAGGACCCCATTATCAACCCAATGATGGTTTGTTGTGATTGTTTGGAATAATAAAATTAAGAATTTGCACTAGTACAATTAACAAAACTTAACTGCTTTTGCACAACGATGCTTACAGCCCGAGAGGCACAGGTTAACTGCACTGTATAGAATGATAACTATTTAAATATACTATTTTAAGAAACATGAAGTATTTGAAAATTATAAAAAGCAATATAAAAGCAATATCAAATAAAAAATATATCGTGAGACTTCCAGAGAAAATAAACATGATGCACCAAACTTCGATCCGATTGCGTGATTCTAATTTCGAAAAGTCCAAGCTCCTGATCCTTCATAGAACTGGGTCCGTCTTCTCTGTGGAAGAATACTTTCAAAGTAGAGATCAAATTCAATGTCCGTTGCCACATAAAATCACGACACTACTGCGAAATTCCTTATAAGTTGAGATGTCTGTGTTTTAAAAAAGTGTCTAACATAATTATATTACAAAATAAATAAACTCAAGTTTACGTTGCTTTTTAAATTTTGGCGCAGAGACCACACATTGCGTTTTTATTATAAAAGATATTCTTTTGCGCCTGTCCTCTACCGTTCACCCCAGAATCGTTTTCGCAATACTTCAGGATGTGCAGGCATCATTTAAGCTAACCTAAACTAAGCGAAACCGGAATGCCCAGGCCGGGCGTCGAACTCTCGCCCGAATGCTCCGCATTTCGCTGTGGCCTCAGCTGCAACGGCGGACGCCACTCGCCCACCGAGGTCCCTATTGCTCGTATAAAAGATCTCGTGCCTTTAATTGCAACTAAGAAAATTGTACTTAAACAATTTTAAATATGCAAGCACAAATGTGTTTTTCATGGAAGGGGAATATATCTTCGTTATGCGAAAGAGTAAAATGAAAAGCTTCCGGTTTAACTGAAATTAAGCCTGATTTTTTAAAATTACAGTTGAGATAGAATAATAATGGCGTTCATTCCACCTTGAAATCATTGCCGTTCCATTTTACACAATGGATTACTAGGTACCTATTCTTTTATTTCTTAAATTTTTGTGTGATTTTGCCACTAGTTCCCTCCGTTGCTTTCTGCGTTGCACATTGACAACCAGTTAGTAGCTTACATTTTCCTTAGGTCTTCTAATATTTTTTCATTCATAGATTATTTTCGGAAAAATTTCAAATAATTTTTTATAAATAATTGATTTCCATAGTATATATACATAAGCAACTAAGTCCATACGCCGTTCAGCTCAACAAACAAGAGAAACTATCGTAATTAAAAATCCCATAATCCAAGATTCACCTTATTGCGGCAAACATCCACATAACTGCATTCACTTGTTAATGACGCTGTTAATGTAATAGATATTTATTTATAATTACACTAATGGGGTCATATAATTTAACCTCATTATGTTTGCACAGCGTACGCCTATCACATGCGGGGATTAAAGTTCGAAAAGTATCGCTGCAATTGAAGACGTTTATCTTATTAGGAGATGTTAAAGCTGCCGGCCGCTTAATAAATATTTGTTGCAAAACCCTTTATCAGTCTATCCAATTTGCAATTCGAAAATACTAAATGCCCCTTATCAATCTAGGCTCGATTTATTTCCTTCAATTCCAGACGTCGAAATTACGGGGAGTTCGAAAATTGCTTTAATTTACCATTATGATAGACGAACGCGCTCAATCTTTAGCAAAACCTGGCGGTTCCTGAGTTTCGGCGGAGAAGATATCAAATAAATTGTGCTTCTATTACTAACTTTTTCATAAATTAATTACACTGAAAGCCTATGAAATTAGGAAGCATTAATTGTCATTTATATTTAAGGTTTTATACAAACATGCACTCACTAAAGTTTACAGGAAATTAATTTTACAGCGTATAGCTAATTTCATTTTTAATGAACGGTGAAACTTATTTAAAGCCTCATTTTGATAAACTTCTGAGCGTTTTGTAAAATTAAAATATTTTCTTCTATTTAACTTAGGTAACTATCAATCATTCTGCTAAACCTACAAATATCAATTTCTGAATAAGACGTCCTAGTAATGAATAAGCCATCGGTGAAATCCATTTACGCCGATACACTGCCAGAAACGCCTATGCCTATATTGTCTCATGGGCTATCGAGGAGATTCTATGAGGTGTTTACGTACTAGCCGCCGTTAGGATTCGCCTCGTAAAGCAAAGGGCAAAAATCGTCTAAGCGCATAGATTTCGCCTTCGATTTCCTTTAGAGCCCCATATTTCCAGTGCGAGTGCTTCTTTCTTCTTTGCGGGAAGGGTTTTGAAAAGATAAAATAGTCCAATTCGAAGTTCCAATTTCAATTTTCTTACGCAAACACCGGCTTAGCCAAGCTTATCAAAAGTGTAAAGGGCTAACACCCTGACCATATTATCACCCCAAAAGAGCTGTATCAACAGAGGTCAAGTTTTGTGAACATGTTCTCATGTACAGTTTTTATCAATAAGAAGTTCCAGTTTTGCACGACTACTTGAAAGATTTTATACTCATGACACATTATACAGCGTCCTAATAATAACATTAAGCACATTTGACAATCAGTTCTCAAAAACTATTTCAGTAAATTAGAATGTTTGATAGGTTTTAATGCCGGTAGCAGCAACTTTTTAAATAAATAACTTCATACTGATGTTTAATGTTACATTTAGATTTAATATCTTTATTTACACGAACTTATACGAGAAGTCGCGTTCTGCACTCTACATGTTTCAACGCTCTAGAATGTTAGTCACAATTCAATAGATACACACATATTAATCGTTACAATAATGGCTATTGGCTATGATATGCCCGGAAAAGAAAACACGGGAAATATTTGCGTACATTCGCTATTTGAAGTCCAATGTGTACTTTAGGTAAAACTATGCAGATTTTTAAAATATACCACGTAATTCCAAACATGTTTCTAACCAGATATATTTAATAAGAACACCGATAAGCGAGTTAAACCTTCAGAGCTAGATTAAACGTCATTCGCATGCATGAGTAACGTGTCATTGTATGATGCCGACGATAAGACGAATAGATCAAAATAACCTATTTATTTACTCTGTTTAACCTTATTGTTACGGTCCCAAAGTGTTACATTGAATTTCCGCCTGATGTGCCTGTAAGTCCGCCAATTTCGTACGTCGTCGTATATTTCAGGTCACTTAAATAGTTTTTCGTGATTTTCAAATTCACGACTGGCATTTCTTTCTTTCGCAAACCTCCGTACGTAGCTTTAAGATGGGTATATTAGCTATACAACGTGTTTGTTCTTCTTTAAGAGCGACTTTTCTCCCGAAAAAATCGTTTGACAATATGGGGTAATTTGGTCTTATTGATTTGATGAGTTGCTACAGCTGCACCCCTCTGGTTGCCTCAGGACGTGACAATATTTAGGAACTAAAACATCTATTAACCGCCCGCAATCTAAGGCCATCTTATTTTTCATTTTTCTCTTCGCCTCTCTCTCCTTATTCGTTGCATTTTTGATTCTGTGATCCTGTCCCGATATTTCTACGAGATTCTCGAAATTCGCAGTGCTACCTGTCGAAAATACGTGAAACGTAAAGTAGTTTCACGTTACTGAATTAGATATTTGACGCTGGGAAAAGACGGAATATCTATCTGTAGTCGCCAGCCCGTCCCAATAGAATGTTCTGGATTTACCAATTTACGTGTCTCAGCTATTACGATCTTTCAATTTGTAGCGCATATAGTATCGCATCTAACGCTTCCCAGTATCTACAAGAGAAATGCATGACCTAGTATTGAGTCACTCCTGTCATAGAAATCACCCATCGTAGAGCTTAAACGTTTGTTTACAACATTTGTACTTAAACAACCATCACTTGTTAACTTGATTGCAACACTGTTGCTCGTGAACAACTACCAAATACCATTTATCTTGTGTATTTCCTGACTTTACACTGTACCTTTTTATTTGTTAAGAATAGTGAACGGCTAATTTTACTGATATATGTGCGCTATCCGGCGATTATGTGAAGAACCCGTTTTTTTCTTCATACGATAATTTATACTTTATCTAATTCGTGTCCGTTCGCGGAAGTCTCGTCGTGCGTAGATTATATGATCAAATAGTTTTTGTAGTATCTCCTTGCAGCCTACCTTACCTCGCATCTCGGCTACTCCCTATGGTTCAGTGAAATGGGTTGCGGCAAGTTGTTGAACCCAACGCCCTTAACTATTGATTTGCTACTGCTTATGGCAATTAATTAAATTTATTACGCATTATTTATGACGACGGCCCCCATTTGGTAATCTGTTAAGAGCTAGTTATTTTGAATATTAACAAGTAACTACCAAGAAGTTAAAAATAAGGCCTACTTCAAATCCAATAGAAATGAAATCAACTATACTTTGTAACACGGCCTCTTGCCTAACCCTACACCTACTGAATTATTACGTTAAAATGCCCTGGCTCGCTAGCTTATCTACTCGGTGAGTTATGAGGCTCTATTCACATCGTCAGTGCAGGTAAGGGAAACTAATATTGTTGCGGTCAGCTCGCTGACACCTGAAATGTTGTACTTACAAATGCAAACACCAACGGTAATAAAAACCCAACAGTTTACAGGAATACATATAATCTGTAAACAAACATAGACACACAAATAAAAATATACATAAAAACGAGTACACAAAACTGTTATGCACTTCACATGAGAAAATGCCTTAACTAGATTCCAAACGTTCAGTAGCGCATGCAAAGTCAACCCTTACGAGCGCAATGCCTTAAGTAATTCCGCACACACAAATAATTCGGACGTGAAGTTGTCGATTATTTTTAGTACGCTTCGTTATTTGCAGCCCCTGGACGCCAAATTAGCAAATGACGTAATGCCGGCCGGTCATTCCCCGTTATCTGGCAGCGACCCACTTGCTCGTAGTTGCGCAATGGTTCATTACAACAATTATTGACAATGTTGTAATTGTTGTTACATCTCTTAGCGCGATTGCAAACAGAACTAACCTTCTTCCCTTTGGACGCCGCTGGCGTCTCCAATGCGTTGCTTCGCTCCTTGGCTGGCACCTCGCCTAGAGATGCACGTACCCCGTGGTGGGCCCACGTAAGACTTCACTTGGTCAATTTGGGCGCGAACCAATTAATCTGCACTATTCGCCTATTAGGGCGCGAATCAGGGCGACCTTCGCCCTTCGCAGGTTTGACAGCGAATGAGTTCACTTGCAGGCCTCAGCGTCGTTTCAAATCCGCTGCTTCTTGTTCTCCGAATTAACTTGTATTGTTAGCACGTATTTTCCCACGTAACAGTAGCGCGTCCACACTCGGGACTCCATAGTCCGCGGTCACTCACATAATAGCATTTCCCACTTATGATGCGATGCTACGTAAATAAACATAAGAACACATACTGCTGGGCCTTATTACTAATTGAGTATACCGGGTGATAATGAGACTAGGGCCATGCTTATATCTCCTTTATTTATGAATCGCTTTGGATACAATTTTATACCAAGATACTAGACATCATTTCTGATTGGCCGATAGATATAGTCAAAATGGCTGACTTCCGGTTTTACCGGAAATGATACCAACTTTAATTTTTTTAATGGAACACCCTGTATATTTTATGTTTTTCTGAATCTACGAGTCAAACTACATATAATAGTCTTTCCAAATTACAATTTTTGTAAACAAAAAAATATTTTTTCAATTTTTATTTTTTACCATAGAAGGCATTAACTTGGAAAAATCTATTTTAATTGACTCTAGAAGCTCTTAATAATAGCTATTTTATCAAAAAGGTCAATAACAAACCTTTAATAAAAGAATATAATTTGCTAAACTCGTTTTAAAAAAAGTCACTTTTTTTAAATGGCACCTACTAAGGGCCATCTTGCCATTAGATAGAAAATGTAATTACCAATCTAACGATATGCATGATGCACTACTTTATCTTGATCTGAAACTGAAAATTAATTAATTATTTTTTGAAATATTTTTATGTAATAACTAATAATACCTATTATTCTCTTTAGCATAGAATTTCGGCTTAGACCGCGTTGTATTTGTATATGAACACCCAGCATTTTCTGGCTTAATGTGCCTTGCACCTTGTGAAGTCGAGCAAAAACCCGCGCGATGGCCATGCTCTTTGGTGGCTCGTGTTGTTTGAGTATCTTGAGAACGAGGATACTTAGGCAGATTTGGCCGTTTTGCTGTTTGTGCATCCATATTCACTAACGTTTCGCAAGACCTTGCAGCTTGCATCATCAGAGTGAAAGTCGCACTAATAACCGAAGGTTGGTGTGGAGCTATTTATAGTCCTCTGTGCCAGGCGCGCGGAGTGGCGTAACGCTGGTTGGTCATCCGAGTGCAACGTAATCCGTGGGGCGTGGCCGTATGACGCAGAGTGGTTGTAATGCTTTAGATCGTGTATCACAGGGGTCCACGTTTTACTAAGCTTAAAGCCATCTTCCCTGTTGATATTATTTGGATGTTTTTCTATTTCTATGGCTTCACGTATCACTCGCGGGAAGTAATGAGGTATTCTGGCAAGTACTCTGGCATGCTCAAATTCTAAAGTGTGCCCATTTGTAAATGTATGCTCAGCTACGGCTGATTTTGTGATGCGTTTGTGCTTGCAATCGCCTTTATGTTCTTGGAGTCTTAGATCAACGGAACGACCAGTCTGTCCCATGTAACTCGAGCCGCAAGAACAAGGAATGCGATATACGCCAGCGGTTTTTAAACTTGGAATCTTGTCTTTTACCGATCTGAAGCCGTTACCCAAAGTTTCCTTGCTCGTGAACACAGTTTTGATGTTGCATCGTTGCAGGACACGTCCTATCTTATCAGTTGAGCCTTTAACGTAAGGTAGAAATGCTAAGCCTTCCAGAGGTGGAGATTCTTCTTTAGCCTTTTTTGTCATAGTCTTGTCTAGTGCTTTTCGTATGGCAGTAGTTGTGTATCCGTTCCTTTCTAAAGAGTCAAACAGATGTAGCTTTTCTCTCTCTAGATTTTCCTCGTCTGCGATACGAACGGCTCTTGTCGCCAGAGTACTTGCCAGAATACCTCATTACTTCCCGCGAGTGATACGTGAAGCCATAGAAATAGAAAAACATCCAAATAATATCAACAGGGAAGATGGCTTTAAGCTTAGTAAAACGTGGACCCCTGTGATACACGATCTAAAGCATTACAACCACTCTGCGTCATACGGCCACGCCCCACGGATTACGTTGCACTCGGATGACCAACCAGCGTTACGCCACTCCGCGCGCCTGGCACAGAGGACTATAAATAGCTCCACACCGACCTTCGGTTCTTAGTGCGACTTTCACTCTGATGATGCAAGCTGCAAGGTCTTGGGAAACGTTAGTGAATATGGATGCACAAACAGCAAAACGGCCAAATCTGCCTAAGCATCCTCGTTCTCAGGATACTCAAACAATACGAGCCACCAAAGAGCATGGCCATCGCGCGGGTTTTTGCTCGACTTCACAAGGTGCAAGGCACATTAAGCCAGAAAATGCTGGGTGTTCATATACAAATACTACGCGGTCTAAGCCGAAATTCTATGCTAAGGAGAATAATTCGAGTAACCGCGAAAGCCTCAAACAATACATAATAATACCTAGGCAAATTTGGCAACACTGTTGTATGTAATTTGAGTGATAGATTCCGAAAAACATAAAACATATAGAGCCATCTATTCAAATAACCAAAGTTAGTGTCACTTCCGGCAAAACCGAAAGTGACACTAACTTTGGTTTTTTAAATAGATTCAAAAAAATATTTAATTAATTAACATTCAGTTTCAGATAAAGATAAAGTAGTGCATCATGCATATTAGATTGGTAATTACATTTTCTATCTAATGGCAATATGGCCCTTAGTAGGTGCCATTTAAGAAAAAGTCTTTCTTAAAAAACGAGTTTAGCAAATTATATTCTTTTATTATAGGTTTGTTATTGACCTTATTGATAAAATAGCTATTATTAAGAGTTGCTAGACTCAATTAAAATAGATTTTTCCAAGTCAAGGCCTTCTATAGTAAAAAATAAAAATTAAAAATTTTTTTTTGTTTAAAAAAAATGAAATTTGGAAAGACTATTATATGTAGTTTGACTCGTAGATTCAGGAAAACCTAAAATATATAGGGTGTTCCATTTAAAAAATCAAAGTTGGTATCATTTCCGGTAAAACCGGAAGTCAGCCATTTTGACTATATCTATCGACCAATCAGAAATTATCCAAATCGATTCACAAATAAAGAAGATATAAGCATGGCCCTAGTCTCATTGTCGCCCGTTATAATAAAAATTATGAAATAGGTAAATACAGGTGGCACAAATTGGCCCGTTTCAACTTTATGGTACGCTCAATTCTTTTAAATTATTATTGTAAGAGAGATCACTCTCCCAGAACACCCCCCAAAGCAAAATCTTAGTTACGCCACTGTTTACGGTTAAACCGATAATATTGGAATACAAATGTGGAGATAGTAAGGCTCGATCCACACTACCGGGCTGCTCTCGGTTCGATCTCGCTCCGCTCAAATATTTATACATTGTTAGCAATGGGCACATTCACACTATAGGTAACGCTCAAGCTCAGGTCGCGCCCATTGCTAACAATGTATAAAAAATTGAGCGGAGCGAGATCGAACCGAGAGCAGCCCGATAGTGTGGATCTAGCCTAAGTTGCTACACATTTTAACTAACCCCAAAACGAGTTATTGGTACGAATATTAACCTTGATTATCTAGAAAATGTTACGTTGCATGCTTGGTTACATAATCAGTTACCTATCAATAGTGAGATATTTAGATATTTCCGATACTACCAAGAACGCATTCACATGTGTATCTTAACAATGGCTGTGTGTTACCGTACCGACAAAACAAGTTACACCTACAAAATTATTTGTTGGAAAAATGGGATCAGAGCAAATGTTAGTATATTTATATATGTTGGAAGAAAATGATCAAACTCAACAGCATAAATATCCTCCAAAAGTCTAGACAAACAAAAAATTGATCACTTGTAACTGCTGTGAAGAAAAACACCAAGACAAAAATCAACCTGGAGAAAACTGTCATTTCAACAGTTAGTAAAGACAGATCTAAAGGACAGAAACTTGGTAGAAATTTCTGCGTTCAGCAGATTTTCCCTCATCAAATTTTCGCTGATACTGTAATCTGGATATAACTATAAGCCCTATAAAAATGTTAATCTTTTAGAGTCCATGAATTTTAGTTCTTCTCTTCAGGTTAGATTTCCGGAGCTGCTTTCACTGATTCCTGTCCAGTTTCAAGTGCTTTGCATATTGTTGTTTTCCTTCAGTTTCCATTACTTCGTTTTTTATATCTTGTTTAAGTCGCTATTTATCAGTTTTTCTACAGTTTTCGTTTCATATTTCCTTTTCGGTATTCTCATTTCTCTTAATTTGTGTTAACAGTAGTATCGTACCACCTCTGTGTTGTTTCTTGGCTGTATTGAAAAAGTGGTTTTAGTCGTTCAGCTTTGGCTTTACCTTCTATTTTCCTTGGCTTTCGACTTTCCATGCATTTTACTCAATTTTTTATAGATAAATCTTTGTCTTTGGACGAAGTTAACGCAACAGAACCAGTTTAATGGGGGCAGACATATCCATTCGAACTACAAACATAAGCTGCTGGTTTCCCACATAAATAACCGCCGATGTGCATACGAAAGAAGTTTCATGGCCGCAGTTAACTAAAAGTAAATTAGTCACACAAAAGCAGTTTGGAGACGCTACTTAGACACTTTAAAGTGCATTAATTTAAATGCCCATTTTTAATCCGAAATGGCAAATTAAATCTCAACCCACTGACCCAGTTGATATGTCAATGCCGATTCAAAAGTGGCTGATGGCGGCACTGTCATTTTGCCAGATGCACCGCATCAATTAAAAGAGAGTTATCAAAATAAGTAATTTCCATTGTCGCTTTTGTAATTAATAGCTTGGCGATAAGTGAAGTTCCGCTATTTTAGTGCACACTGCATCAATCTCTATAGTGAGTGCAAGAAATATGGATAAAACTCGCTAGGTGGCATAGCACAAACGTTTGCTCAAGAGTTATTTTAGTTGTATTGCTTCTAGCGTTAAAATTTCCGGTTTGACCAACTTACAAAATGTATATTTTATCAGCTGATTAATGGGTGGCAAACTTTTCTTCCGAAAAATATGGCGGTGTATTGCCGTAAAAGTTGATTCCTGGAATATACATAGTAAATGAATACGTACTTTTTGTGATAAATTTCAACTGAGAAAATCAGATTCCTGATTAGAAAAGGGGTAATGGGCACAAGTCGCACTGTATTTTAACTACACTTTCATAAATTGCTTACTGGAATAGGTATACGCACAAAATCTATATAATTAGTTATTATTATTCCATCAGTGCTTTTATAAACAATGTAATTTGTTATGCTTCGTCACCCTAATTTTCATTTCAACAAATTTATCTCGCTTTTAATGTGATAAAGGCAAAAGCCTGGATTCAATAACATGTAAATGAAGTATGGTTGTTAATTTAAAAAATCAGTAAAGGACTAGAATTCCCTGACAAGTAGTACTTTTGAAACAAATTTAATTTTTTAAGATGTCACCCTTTACATATTAGGTCAAAAATATGCCCATTTTCGGCAAGGTAAAAATCTGAGCTATGTGCAAGGTATTACTATTATTTAACTAATAGTTCTTGAGTTAGAGCAAAATAGAAAAGATTTTTATTTTTTTAATTATATTCGATTTCATACCAGGTCACATGTATTCCACATGCACCAAAATATCGACTTCCTACAACAAATAATTTTTGAACTATACCGTCAACAGACGGACAGATAAGCGGACGGACGGACGGACACACAGACAGACAGACGGGCAGACAGACGGAATGGAGAAAACATGTTTTTCGTCATCTAGGAGCCCTTAAACGTGAAGATCTGAAGAAATCTCGGAAGGTAATTTTTTCACGATTACAACACTTCCTTCACCTTAGGCGAGGGAACTAAAATGGTTACCCTAATTAAACCTGAAAGGCAAGAAAAAATTCAAAGGAACACATATGCGCGTTATGATTTACCAAACAACTTTTATTACGCACATTTTTCGATTAAACAAATATTTAAAAAGAATATAATCGATATCCCCATTCTGTATATCGTTTTCTACGTTGCTTATAAAAGTTTCATATATTTTCATAGTTTCAGCATTTTGCTTTCATACTTTACCAAAATTTCTATCATATAATTCCTCTCCAATTGCAACAATATTAAAAATTTAAAGGATACATTTTTACTTGCTATCCTTTCAATACCTACTCTTTTAAAAATATTGTTTGATGCTTAACGTCTGCTCCGCTTCCATTTCCTTGTTTTGTTATACTACACATTTGATACTTTTCTAACTGTATTTAGCAAGCTTCTGTAAAAATACTTAGTACTGTTGTTTTATCCACTTTTCGAAGGCAAACCTAATACGAATACATTTTAATTGGCAAGTTCTATCTATAACAGCGCAAAAAGAAGTTACATAAACGATGGTGTCGATACTTTAAACACACGCAGATAAAACAGTGTGACGTTTGAGGTATAAAAGTCGAAGAGGCCAAGGCGACTGATCGGAAGCAAAACATAATCTGCGAGTGAAGGTATCATCAACAGGCTAATGCGTCTAAGGTGCAAGAATTACATAATCGCATTTACGAGGCGTCAATTAGCGGAAAATTCGGCAAACGGAGAAACAGCGAAGGTTTGTTTAAGTCTTAATGATTGAAATCGTATTAAATCTGGGGCTGCGAAATTTAAAATGCAAGCTGAGACCCATCAAAAATAATTTAGGGGGTTTTCTGGTTTTCGCAAGAGCAGTTAACAGATATTGCGGCTTGTACAAATTCGTTGGGCTTGCGGTTTACATTTTAATCAATAGTCTTGCGAAATTAATTAAGCAGTAAAATGCAGGCCGGCTTTCAAGATGGTCAGGTAATATACCGCCGCGTAATAACACATTACGGACACTTCACATTTCAAGAATGTTCACATTACCGCTCTAAACGACGCAATAAATAAAATTTAAAAAGAATGGTAAAAACAAATAGTTAAATCAATACGAGTTCCATATTTTATATCGAAAAATGATCGCAATTCCAATAGTAATTCATAAAATTTTAATACGCCCACAAGAACTACATTAAAATATTTTTTCTTAGAATGCATAACGGGGAAAAATAAAAAAAAGAGTATAAGAAGTGGGAATTAAATTTAAATGTAACTACACACATTAAGACTTGCTTCTAGGTACAGGAAAGACAATTAGGGCATGTGAAAACTATATGTATCTGATAGGTAGACAAGCAATGTAGGACATAGTAATATGGTTGAAGGGAAGTAAACATTAAATGAGAACATACGCATACACCTATAAGACGATGGTACAAAGTGTAATGTTATATTTTATTTTATTCCCAAACAGGTGTTGCTGGCAATGAACAGAGAGACACAAACAACGTACAGTAGTATAAATTGATTACTGGAAGAGATCGGCACAGATTTTCAGAAGGAATCAGAAGAATTATAGAAGTTGATCATGTAGCAGGTTTTGCAAGCAACTCACGGAATTCATAATACCTCATCGGGGACCCGAGATCCTTGCAAACAGCTCAATCCTTCGAAGAATGTCGTCATCCAGGTTTCTCCCTCACTTCATCGGCAATCGCGTTAGTGGTACTATGGTGATATTTACCAATTTATACTTGTATACGTTTGGAATAATAAAATGATTTATTTAATTTACTTCATATTTTATGTATTTAAAAAATTATAACGGAGTGGAATATACAAGTTGGACAATGGCAAGATAAAGGTAAAGAATAATGAAGAAATAAATTCAAATTTTGGTTGCTCCAGGCGATAAAACATAAATCATACAAACAACTGTCATTATACATAGCATACATTTAGTCTGTTATTAAACACCATAACAAATATAAACATTTCTTTTTGGTTTCAAATGCCAATTTACGGGCCGTCTTAATTTAAAATTACCTACCGACTCAACTTACGCATAAATACGGCCATTTACATTCTAATTAAAATAGCTCAGAAGAATCTACTTTATAAATCGTTAAATTATGCAAAACCTGCACGAGCTCATTCCGGTTGCGAAACCTGCAATCTGAGGCAATAAAAATACACTAATTTACCTATAATATCGTAAATACTGTATTTAACTTTTCCTCTTTCCCCTTTACTTTTGTTATTAATAATAACTTATTATTTGGAACTGTTTGCAAAGAATATCAATTCAATTTTATTTTCACGAACATTGCTACTGAACGAGTTTGTAATCGACTAAGTGGAAATCGATATACAGTGTGCCTCACTTTAGACAGCACCACCCCAGTATTTTTTATATATTATCGATTTAAAAAAAAATCTTTTTTCTGATTATACCCCTCACTAAATTCTACTTTTAGGGTATGTTACTTTCCCTTCACGATAAAATCTATGATTTAAAATAATCAGCAAAATTGAAGAAGTCGTGTTAGGGATTTTTTTTATAAAAAAATCTTGTTAATAGAAATTTGTTCAGAATCGTTCAAATAAGCTGAATCATAAATTTCATTAAAAACAAAAAAAAATAAAAATCTCGCAAAAAATGTCAAGTCCAGAAAATTTTAATAATAGTCTCACAAGTTTGCCATGACTTCATGAATATGTCAGAAACAATGTATTGCTAATCTAACCACATGTCATTTATCAAATTGTGTGCCATTATTTAAAATCATTAAAAATAAGATAATACGGCTGCAAATTTAACTTTGGCTGGTAAAAGTTGAGATTATAAAATTAGTGGGTTATAATGTCATTGTAAATACTGTTATTTAAGTAATTAAGCATCGTTTTTTGTTATTGTATTGAACTAAAAGAATAAAATAAAAAATTATGGCAAACTTGTAAGATTATTATTCGAATTTTCTGGACGGTTTCTATGCTTAAATACTAAAACACTTTGCGAAAAACTAAGGAACCACATGACAAAATAAATAGTTCTTACACTTGTTAGCTGCAGTTTGTGACCGCTGAACGCTCCACTAGGCGGAAGTACAAAACAAAACTAATGATAATCTTGCAACACTTCAATATTAATACCCAAAATAGTCCGTGACCAATAGCGTCCTACGGCCCAGCTGAGCTACTCTGGAGGAGAGGTGAGTTAACCCTAAAATAATCAAAACCAAATAAAGACGCCACCACCTTGATTGTTCAACAACTCGCGAATATAAGTTGGATTATTCCGATGATCTGGTAATCGCAACTTACATTGAAGAGAAATCTCTCTCAAAAATATATTTATCAGGTGCAGGCGCTTTAATAAGCTGTAACCTATTGTAGAACGAAAAAGACATACATGCAGCACAATTAACGTAATCTCTATTGCCAATAAATGTAGACAAATAACATAGGAGGGTTCCTGGTACCGAAATAAAGTATTGCATCTATGAAATCAAAAGACCAGGCACGTAAGTAGTTGAGGCAAACTCACTACCAAACCCGCGACGTGTACATGAAATGTTCACAGAATAATGTATGTATTTTAATTTCAAAAGTAAGCTAACGCACACATAAGCAAAGTACAAGGTGTCAATACATCATACAATACATCAGTGAATGACAAATCCGTCATAAAGAGTACAATTCCAATATCGTTAGTTCATAAAGTTATCCGCGCTAATACATTTGGAATTACTCAAAATATTTATTTAAATTAAAGCAAGGCTGTTGCTTATCTGTTGAATCCAGTGTCCTACGAAAACGAAGTCCATACTCAAATCCCGTGAATTCATAACACTCAAATTCAAAGATCCATCAATACACAGAAAATCCAACTTAAATTACGAATTGCCATAAGGTCCTTTTTAAAAACAACTTTATTTGACAAAGATTACAAATATTACGCAAAGCACATGTTACTATTAGGAGTTCTAACTACAGACTGCCGCTGATAACATAAATAGTGCGCTGACATAACAAAGTCACATAAGACGCCAGGTTCAGTAACACTGCTATTATGCGAGAACTGCTTGTAATATAACTTCCATAAATACGAACTTCCAGAAATACGAACAAAAGCCATGTAACAATATGACGCAATTAGTGTACAGACGCGGACACCATTCTGAAAAAAAACACTTCATATCTAAATCGGCTTAGCGATCTAACACCAGTTCCAAGTAACGTAATAAGGAGGTACTGACTTATCGACCACCTAAAAAGTGATGAAAACTGCATACTAACGATTGCCAGCTTGTATTTCTAGATGGAAGTCACCATAAAAACGTATCTCCAATAAATCCACCAAGTGGTGTTTTCAATTTAACTAAACAACGATAAAGGATTGGGAAAATAACGGAGATACTGCAACCACTCCATTATAAATCCCTCGTAAAGGGAGAGAAGCGGAGTCCATAAAAATTGCAATGTTTTTTCATGTTCAGCCGGAAGTCGTTCAAATCTAAGACAAGAGAAAACCGATAAGTTGTTTCACCACCACAGTGGGACGAAATACCGACCGCAGAAGGAAGTTCCTAAGTCACAGCGCTAGGACTCACAGCAGTAATACTATAAATTCGCTAAATAGAATAGACGATACGCCAAAATCCAACAGAAAAATCTTGAAAAGCTAAGGTAATACGAGCTATCACGCGTAAATACGACCAGATAAGCCAAATAATGTAATAACGGGAAAGACTTTACAAATAAATTCACACAAGTGGGACAAGAGATACGCTCTGCTACAGGAATTCATTTTTAGCACATACACCAAAAATTGCTAACGGACTAATTAGTATATACCTAACCTCCAAACGTCAAAGCAGACACTTGATTTGAAATAGGTAAATATTGAACTGCCAATATAAATCCACGAAGCGGAAAAGGGAGTAGTTCAGTCACTGCAACAAGTCGGGTCCGGACATTAGGGCGCGGCCGCTCGGGCCCGGCCGCTCGGGCCCGGCCGGTACGGCGCGGGGCAGTAGGGCGCTACGACACTCGGGCGCGGGACACTAAGGCCCAAAGACTCTAAGACGCGAGGACGCCGCTAAAATACAAATAAATGCTTTAATAAGGGGTGGGAACGCTACTTTTAGCTACATTACTAGTAGCTTTCTGAAAGTATAGCAGCTAGCTACGCTGTCGTTATTAAAAAAAGCTTTATTGCCTAACTATTTTTTAAAGATAAGAAAAGTAGAAAAATAATTTAGTCTGCTATCCTAGATGCAGGTTCTTATTGCAGGTAAAATCTAGAAATCTTAATATTTGATGTCTTTTGGTGTTTGAGATTTCCAGATACACATTGCTTGATTTCTTAGCTTCTATGAGAAAAATATTTCAGGATTCGTTGTTTTGCTATATTAGATGCACAGGGCGCGTTTTCAGCTAGTATTATACATAAAAATAATAGAAAATGAGTGTTTTATTATACAGTTTATATAAAAGTTAACAAAAGTTTAATATGATTTTTGAGGCTTTCGAAAGTGGGCGAAACGTTGAGTTCTTCGATCTCAATCATGACACGGTCCAATCCCGGAAGTCGTTTGCTACTAAAAGTTTAATATTTTGCAAAACTTTATAATTCTGGTTTATGTGGTATTCCTAAATGTCAGTAGTTTAACGTTGTAGATGTGTCTTGCATGAATGATTCCCTAATTCAAAAATTGTGATTTTAACGTAAAAAACGCTTAAATGAGTGATTACAGTTCTGACAGTTTTCAAAAGATATTAAGAAAGTTTGGGGTTGAGGTCAAATGCAGATAGAATTACCTTGTTTCGCAAAACCTCGCTGCTTTGGACGTTTGGGGTGCTACACTTCATGCAGGAGTCAATTTAAAAAAATATCTATTTGACTATTCAATTCACCTGTCATCTGTCAATGAAAATCTACAATTTGACGTTTCTTGACCAATCAAAAAAATATCAGCGCATATATCTTCCTAGAAGGTATTCAAGTGATTATTTTTTTTTGTAGCGATCTCAACCAATCAGAAGGCTGAATTTAGTTAAGTTATCTTGAGTAATTTCGATTATACAAAATCTATTCTACTAGAGTAACTTCACTAGGCGACGCAATACATAATTTTTGTGAACTTGATGTTGTTTTCATGAATATGACTTTCAGCTACGTTAATATAAACAAATCGAGCTGCCAATAAAATATTTATTTGTTCCTAATATTAAAATTTACTCAAAAATAATTAAATCGAATACAATGCGTGCTTCGAACATGTTATACGTCTCAAACTTACTGCACAATAACAAATCGTGTCAGTTTGACAGAATAATCCTCCTGCTGACGCAGTAGAAATATTTAACCTGTCAAACTGACACTTTTTTTATTATTGTGCAACAAGTTATCGACATATAACCCCATAATATCGAAGTACTTATAGTATTACTACTGAATATTTTAAACAAATGTGATTTTTATTAGAAAAAGACAATTTTAGTTTTCTGTTACTATAGAAATAAAATTTCGTAGTTTGTTGCTAGATTTACTAAAAACTAATTTGAAAAAGTAGTTTGGTTCATTGAATAGTCCCTCGAATGGACATTCGTGATACCATCGCAAAAATAGTCGACATAACGTTGACTAATGGTATTATACTACGCTGTTCGAAATATACAATTTCTGCTATGCTAGATTGTTTACAATGGTTAACTATGAAGCAACGTATTTATTTCAAGTCTTTGTTGTTAGTTTTTAAAGCAGCCAATAACCTGTTACCTGAATATATGACCCAAAACTTAGTTTATGGTTGTGATATTCATAATTATAGCACTAGAAATAGACAGAATGTTAGATTACCCAAACTTACAAAAAAGCAATTCCCAAAATTGTTTCTTTTATAAAGGCTTTAAAATTTATAATAACCTTCCAACTGAAGTTAAAGGAACTAAAAATATCTATGAGTTAAAAAAAACTAAGCGATTATGTTAAGAAAAATTATTAGTTAAGCAAATAAAAACATGTTTTACATTACGAATATAATTTAATTACTGTAACGGAAACATTTTTACATGAAAATATACTTAGCAATATACTTGAAATTCCTGGTTACAGTGTAATACGGAAAGATCGAAAGAGGCATTGTATTCGAAATCATCTATTGAAATTAAACAGGTTCATGTAACAGATATTTTAGAATTTGAACAATTATGGATTGAGTTCATTGTTCACAAGCAGAGTTCGTTGTTCACAAGCATAAATACTTATTAGGTACAATTTACTTACCGCATCGAAGCAGTTATCGGGCATTTATTGATCACTTTGAAGTAATATGAAGTAATCTGCTTCCTTCATACGATACTGTATTATGTGTAGGTGACTTTAATATTGACCTTTTGGAACCTGATAGCACTGAATCTGAACAATATTTATCTATGTTAGACAGTTTTGGATTCACTCAATTAATTAAGGAACCTACTCGTATAACTAACAAATCAGAAACGCTTCTTGATCATATATTAGTAAGTAATTCCGATATCATTGCTGGATCTGGTACTAAACACCTAAGCGCTTTTTCAGACCATGAACTTGTTTATTGTAACCTATTATTAGAAACATCAAAACCACAGCCTAAAACATACACATTTAGGGACTTTTCAAATTTTGACTATGATAATTTTCAAAATTATATTCAAGCTCTTAATTTGGGTAATATTTACAATTTAAATGGTGTCAATGATAAGGTAAATTGCTTAAATGAGAACCTGATACATGCTTATGACATTTTTGCTCCTTATAAAACATCAACTTTTCGAAAGCCGAAAGCTCCTTGGCTAACAGATACTGTCAGGTTAATGATAAGCTTAAGAAACGCTGCATATAAACGATTTAAAAAATATCGAAAACAAGAACAGTGGAATTATTACAAATCACTTCGAAATCTAACCACTCTTGCTACCAGGAACGCAAAAAAGGCATACCTAAATTATAAATTAGCGCATGGTAATTTTAAAACTTTGTGGAAAGATTTACAGCGTTGTGGTATTTACTCGAAACCAAAAAACAACACTATACAACCCCACCTGAACGATGTTAATACAATTAACTCATATTTCAACTCGGTACATGGTGTGGAGCAACCCGATCCGGAAATTCTAATAATGTATGAACGTATGAAACCTAACTTAACCACGAAATTTTCATTTACTGCTATTTCTGACGACGGTGTTACCAAAATTATCAACTCTATTAAAACGAAAGCAATGGGTAGTGATAATTTAAATATTACAATGATACAATTGTGCTGCCCTTTCTTAACACCCTTTATTACTCACATAATAAATTCTTGTTTATCTGAAGGCATTTTTCCAAAAGACTGGAAAATTGCTAATATACTTCCTGTTGCTAAAATAAACATACCAAAAGATATGAAAGAGCTAAGGCCGAATAGCATACTACCAGTACTATCGAAAGTCTGGGAGAAATTTATGGACTCACAAATCAGGGAATATTTGGAGGTTAATTCATTATTACCTGATTATCAGTTAGGTTTTCGCCGTAGTTTTAGCTGCTGTTCTGTATTGTTAAACATAACAGATGATATTTTAAGAGCGAGCGATGCTGGTAATATTACGGTATTGATACTATTAGATTTCTCCAAGGCTTTCGATACTATTAATCATGTGATATTATATGCTATATTGCAGCATTTTGGTTTTGCTGAGGGAGCGGTTAAGTTAATTGAGAGTTTTTTAACTCAAAGGCAACACTGTGTAGTACTCGATAACAATCGTTCAGATTTACGCTTTGTCAAATATGGAGTTCCCCAGGGCTCCATACTGGGTCCACTATTGTTTACTTTATATTCTTCAAATTTATGTAGCACTTCTCTCAATCATTGCCTTTACCATCAGTATGCAGATGACACCCAAGTCTATCTATCATTTAAACCAGCTGATGTTCAGACTGCCTGTGCCGTTATTAATAAGGAGTTGAACGAATTAGTTGATTTGGCAGCTTTACACTCTCTCAATATCAACCCATAAAAATCTGCTATTCTTGTATTTGGTTCTTCTAACCACAGAAATGAATGCTTACAAACAATTCAAATTAAAATAAGAGACACGCCAATTTCATAAAAAAAGTCCGCTAAGAATTTGGGAGTTATACTTGATAAAGACCTAAGATTTCGTGAATACATAAATTCTTGTCTACGTAAAGCTTATTGTAATTTGAAATTGCTGTACGGTAACAGGCGAGCATTAAATGGTAATATAAAAAAGCTATTATGTGACTCACTAGTTCTATCGCATTTTAATTTCTGCGATACACTTTATGGGTTCTGTATAGACAAAGCAACATCAAATAAAATACAATTAGTCCAAAACTCTTGTTTGCGGTTAATCCACGGCATACGCAGACGAGAACATATTAGATATAAAATTAGAGAAACAAACTGGCTAGACATGGAGAAATGACGCTTTATGCATGCTGCTGTTTTCTTTCATGGGGTTATCTTGTTGGAGTCACCTCCATATCTCTACAATAAAAGAAGTTTTCGATCTGACATTCATAATCTCAATCTTCGTCATAGAGGCTTGTGATCCATTCCATTACATCGTACTGAACTCTTTAAACGATCTTTTACTTATAACGTGTCTAGAATATACAATGCATTACCTACTGCTTTTAAGACGACTTCCTTGCACACTTTCAAAAATAAATTGTTAAACTGGCTAGCTTCTTGAGTATTAATTAGTTTCTGTTAAAAGATTTCGTTCTCTGTGTTTTTTGTATAGTTGCATTTGATGAACATACGTAAATCACTCATATCATTACATTTCATCTCACTTTTTCTTTTTTTTTATATTAATATTATGTAAGTTTGATCATTTCGATTCTATTGTTATTTGCTATTGACATTGCTTGCGTGACATTTACTTTATTACATTTTCTTTGAAGCGGTGGTAAGGTAGAGCAGGGGCTTTCTTTTGGAGAGCCATCTGACTACCATCGCTTCCCCATACGTTTATATCTATTATTTAACATTTATATACTATTATTATTTATTTTGGGGAATAAAACAGTATTTATTATTATTATTATTATTATATGTAAACAACTGTAAATCTTAAAATAGTTTATAACTAAATAATAGCTATTTATGCAACAAGTGCTAAAAGTCGACTTTTATGCGCGAGACATGAAAATTATGAAACGAAGCCGAAGGCTGAGTTTCATAACATGTCTCGCGCATAAACGACTTTTAGCACGCGTTGCATACAATATTTTATCTACGACCTTAATTTTACCGTTATTAATCTATAAATATCGATTTAAGAAAGGTTCGCATCTGCGACGCTGCGTCATAATGAATAGTAGGCCTGCGCCGCTGGCGATTGTTTGGCCACGCCCGTTCTGTCAAGGTTGAGTTACGAAATGTAATTATTGATACTCCACATATGACTGTATTCATTACATAACGCTTTAATTATTTCAAAAACGCTTTACCTGTAACGCAAGAAGCAACTAGAATAGCTTTACAACTTCACTTGCAGTTCGAAATTGTAGTTTTGAACTCGCTTCACTTTTAGCACATGTGCTAAAAGTAAACAGCTGATTTCTTTAAACACGGTAAACTATAAAACGTCACTTTTAGTGAAACAAGCTAGCGCTAAAAGGCCTACTTTTAGTAGTGGTCGTAGATAAAGAATATTATTACATTACTAAGTGAATATCTTTCAAGCGTTCCCGAATATTGGTTTACTAAATAATTTTTATATGTAGATCAATTACAGACGGAAATGATCTTTTCGTGTTGAATTGATTTACATTTTAACTACTGTTCGAACATAACCACTAAGATTATTACTTCCTTTTATAATAAAGGAAGTATTGGATTCTCCCCTTAACCCAAAAAAAAATGTTTTTGTGCATTGATCTGTCTGTCAGTCTGTGTGTGTGTGTATGTGTGGATGTATGTGTGTATGTCTGTAAACAGAATATCTCAAGAACGAAAAGAGATATGAAGTTGAACCTTCATATATAAGTTTTGCGAACTATCTAGATACGACAGTAAGCTTTTGAAGACAATCGCATAACCGGAAGTATGGTGTTTACTCTTGTGAGTCTTTAGTTTTTTCGATTTTTTCAAAAACGGCCCCAACGATTGTTTTCAAACTTTACATTTACTTTTATTAAATTTTTAATGTGTATTGATGTGACATAGGTGATTTTCAAGTTGAATACCTCTAAAATAGGTTTCTTTTGTTTTCTCTTTATTTGATTAACTCCTATTTTAAATAGAACACCCGGTATATTATTACATTTTTGAATTTGAGAGACAATGTGTCTCTTCAACTAACGCTCTATTTTGTACTGTTTCTGTAGAATTTGTAATTTTTGAAAAATTTTGACAAATGCCTACACATTTTTGGCTAATTATAAGATCACTGTAGATCACTGTAAAAGGAAGTTGTATGCGTGTATCACACCAGATTTTGTATTCTCCGAAAACATTGCTCTGAGGGAAATAAACTAAAATTTTCAAAAAATACAAATATACTCTCTTAGTTATTTCTAAGCATAGTATTTCAATACTAACCATTAATTTAACAATATTATTACTTTAGTACCTTTATTGGTGCTGAATCACATTAGTATACTGTTATACTAGTTTAATAAGAGCGCAATGCCGCTTATTGAACGAGTACAATTTACTACTTTATCTACTTTTCATAGAAATTATCAAAAGCTTTGAATTTTGACATTTCATAAATGTCAGAATCTGTCCGTTGTCTACTGCAAAGTAGGCTCTATCAATGTTTTTCGTATGAAAATAACAATACAAAAACGGTGATATAATAAACTTTACTGTTTTCGGTGTTATAATAACCACATTATGAGATCAAACTAGATAAATTACATTATTATGAGCGAATCAGTAACTAATAAATCCCTTAATCCATAATCATGTTGAAATTTGAAACAGTTGGCATACTCCAAAATGAATTAATTTACATTCAGCTAATTTTAGACAGCTAATTTTAACTACCGATCATTTTGGCATTTGTTAACCACCAATAAATTTGGACAAGAATGACTTTCAACCGTAAGGAATTGATATATATATATATCGTTTACTGTTCGATCAGTACCTCAAGAATTTGTACATTTTGTACTAACGGAAATTTGAAACATTACAACAAATAGCGACACAAACTGACATATTACAATCAAATGTTGTTCTTTTATCTAAGTATTATTTTTTAATGTTTTTAAAGCTATTTCTAACAATGTAATTTTTCCACCATCTGAGAACAAAGCAGAAAACGGCCTTTTCGAAAGTTTGTTCGGAGCTTCTGTTATAATTTTTACGGTTTTTACTTAATAATTTGGATTTTTTTGTTACCGAATAACGTTTACTAGCAGAAAATTTTTGATATTCACGAATATTACCATTCTATGGGAGGTTACTTCAAAGAATTACTCGTATTAATACATCTAATAATAGCAGTAACAAAAATCTAATATTAATCACTCTTATATTAAAAAACAAACAGAATAAAGAAAGCAAGTCAATGCAGAGTTCTCAGATTCCTTTTATTGCTTATTTTTTAAGATTCAAATTAAAAACCCAAAATAATTCATATATTCAACTTTTTTATGCCCTGTATGACATTTTTAAGTGAAAATAAGGTAAGAAGCGGTTTTAAGAAAAATGTTCAGGGCCGAAATAAATCAAATTCACCTCGAATTCCAGGCCCAGTATTGGTACAATAACTGTTAAATATATTTTCGAAGTAATTTATCTCAAGTCGGGTATACAAGACTTCTTGCTGACGGTGGGACATTTTCGGCTTCATACGAGAGGTTGACAACTAAAAAAAATGGTGTACAATTCAATTGAGTTCACTGCAATACATGAATTTAAATTTAGTTTTAAAATTCAATTCAATGCAATAAATTCAAAAGTAACTCCATTAATTCAAAGTAATGCAACTGAATTCCATTCAATTCAAGTAATTATTGAATTTAAATTGAATTCATGATTTTCATTTAATATTTCTATACATGCATACATGTTTTTGCTCTATCCGGGAGCCAAGTGGGGATGCGTGAATGACCAATAAAACTAATCAGATAAGTAATTTTCTCACAGAAATCCAGAATTTAGTTTCCCACGAATTTGGTGCCAACATCGGCAAAAGTTTTATTGCAAGTTTAACGCGGTTGCACTCCGAGCTTAAGTCGGACTAACGTTGTACATAAAGGAAGTGCATTGAACTTGTTTATGAATAATTTTAAGCT